>PVKZ01003343.1:0-140291 GCA_004027375.1 Macroglossus sobrinus | reverse complement strand
AAGGAAGGAAGGAAGGAAGGAAGGAAGGAAGGAAGGAAGGAAGGAAGGAAGGAAGGAAGGAAGGAAAAGAAAAAGTCTCACTGAATTAATGTCCCCTAGAACTGTTCCATTGTTAGCATGTTTATTGTGAGGAATAACAACTTTGCTTTATTGATTAAGCATTTTATAGTTGGGGCTTCTGTCCTTAAGGAGACTTTATTGATCGGGTCCTTTGCTGAGGTTTCTTCTGAAGCCCTTCATTTCTCTGGAGCTAACGTTAGTTTTCTTATAGGTAGCTCTGTGGCCAGAATTTTGACAGAGAAATAAAACAGAAGAAAGGAAGAATGGTAGAGACTCTGATGTAATCTAGTAGCTCATTCAGAATAAGCCACTGTGGGACCAGCCCTCAACTCCTGGAAGAACATTTGGAACAGGGCAAAGAGCAAAGAGTTCTGCTCCAAGATCTGAGCTTGCAAATTCCACCTACCAGTATTGTTTCTTGTAGAATGCTGCCTGCCTCTCCAGGTGTAATACTTTTCTCTTCCCCCTGATTTAAATGTGTAGACCTAACTAGTACCTGCTGATATTTCCATCCTTGATTGCCTCCCTGGTATTTGGCCTTTTGTCTGCCCAATCTTTTGTAATGTTCCGATGTCTTCTGCCAGGCTCATCTTCTTCCTAACCCTCCCTGTTGTATTGCTTTCCAAACTTTTTTTTTATATTAATGAATCTTATTTCTTGGAGCAATTTTAAATTCACAGCCAAATAAGCAGAAAGTACAAGAGTTCCTTGCTCTCACACATACACAGCTCCTCCACTATTGGTTTCCTGCACCAGAGTGGGACATTTGTTACAATTGATAAACCAACAGTGACACATCATCGTCACCCAAAGTCTATTATTAACATGAAGGATTACTCGCTTGGTGGTGTTCATCCTATGACTTTTGATAAATGTATAAGAACATGTATCTACTATTGTAATATCATATCAAATAGTTTCACTGTCCTTAAAACCCTCTATGCTCTGTCCATTCTTCCCTCAAACTTCTGGCAACCACTGATCTTTTTACTGTCTCCATAATTTGCCTTTTCTAGAATGTCATGCAGTTGAAATCATATAGTATGTAAGTAGCCTTTTCAGATCAGTTTCTTTCACTCATTAATATTTGTTTAAGTTTCCTCCATGTCTATACATGGCTTGATAGCTCATTTTTTTTAGCACTAAATAACATTCCATTCTCTGGATGTACTAGTTTATTTATCTATTTACCTACTGAAAGACTATTGAGTGCATCCAAGTTTTGGCAATTATGAATAAAACTGCTATAAACATCTGTGTGCAGGTTTTCATGTGTATAACTTTTCAATTTATTTGGGTAAATATTAAGGAGCTCAATTGCTGTATCATATGGTAAGAATATGTCTAGTTTTGTAAGAACTACCTGTCTTCCAAAGTGGATGTACCATTTTGCATTCCCACCAGCAATGAATGAGAGTTACTTTTGCACTGCATCTTTGTCAGCATTTGGTGTTGTCTGTGGTTTGGATTTTGTCTATTCTACTAGGTGTGCAGTGGTATCTCACTGTTGTTTTAATTGCAAGTCCCTACTAACATATGACGTGGAGCATCTTTTCATACATTTACTTGCCATCATCTTTGGTGAAGTGTCTATTCAGATGTTTTGCCTAATATTAAATTGGTTGTTTGTTTTCTTACTGTTGAGTTTTAAGAGTTCCTTATATATTTTGGATAACGGTCTTTAATCAGATCTTTTTCAAAGATAATGCTCCCATAACTCTTCTATAACAAAGCTGTGGCTTAGATTCCTTCCTGCTTTCTGTTGCAGGTTATAGATCTTTGAAAAAATGCTGTGTTCAGGGGCTAACCAGCAGTGCCAAGAAGTAAATAGTACTTTTCACTGCTAAAACAAGTGTTTTAAAAACAAGCATCTAAAGCAGCAGCAGTTTTTTGTTGGTTATTGTAGCTGAATTGAGTACTAACAATTGAATATTTGATCACTACACTTTTGAAATCCGGACTCAAAGTAGAGATACTAATAGAGTAATGCTGTTCCCAGAGGCTTCTGACCCAGGAAAAAGTTCCAGGAGTTGTTTTTTTTGCCAGACATTAAGTTAACATTAGTAAACTTACTAATAGCCACCATGCCCTAAGAGTTCTTGTAACAGTAGTACATATGGATGGAAACAGAATTTGTTAAAATGATACTTTGTCAAAGGGGCTGCCAACCTGTTTTTGCCCACTTTACATTTTGCTTACAGTGTAATCTTCAAAAAGATGCATTCAGTCCAGATAGTTATCTATACCAATACTTAAAAGGAAGGGGTTCTTTACCTTGCAAATGTATAAAGACAATAACAGAATTTATTGAGAATGTCTGAGCTTATATTCTAGAAAAAGCAGTCTATACATTTTTATCAATTTCATCACCAAACTCAACCTTGCACCTGGCTTGGTCATCATGTAAAAAGCAAGATCCATACAGCAGCCATGATTCCAGGAAATCGCTCCATTTACTTGTAACTTGCTTATGTTTGTTTCCTTCTCCCTCATTTCTATACTCGTTTTTAAAAACTAGTTTGGTGTCCTTCAGACCAAACTGTCTTTGGGTACTGATTGATTGGTACAAATTCTTATTCTACCTCAGCACTATGAGCTTGTGCAGATTACCTAATACCTCTCAGCCCATTTTTGTATTTGTAAAATGAGGATCATTGCCACATCAAAAGGCGTCTAGAGAGACTGAGTCTCAGCTGGTTAATGTAACTGATTAATGTACTCTGTACCTTATAATGCACTCTGCATTCAGCTTTCTTCCATTCTCTGTCTCACTTTCCTGGAATCACCTCACAAAATATGTCCACTTCTCATCTCAGGTCCCACTTCTGGTGTAAACCAAACTAAGACTACACTCCTACTGCCTGTGTGACATTTCTTGTTCAAGCATTAATCTCAAAGAAGCTTAGCAGACCCTACCAGCTAGGTCAGCTATCGACTCTAAAATGTGTGTTCATTAGTTTCAAATATATTTTACATTTATAGTTATAATCATAGACAATGGGGTTCTAATGAAAGCTTTCATTAAGAAACTGCTTTACTTACTTCAAATCTACTGAAACATTTTTTTCAAATTATAAAAATTTTTAAAAACTAAAGTATATCACAAACTCAGTGACTGCGATGTTGTGATATAATAAGAAATATACATTTGGTCTTTGTCTCAGTTCTTGGCACAGAGCTTCTAAAACTCTTGTCACTTTTTAAGTGACAAGAACAATAGGAACATCTTTCATTATAATATTTGGGTTTTTTGCCCCCAGCTTCTGAAATAGGTGAAAGGAGCATTATTTTTATTATAATATTTGGCTTTTAATCCCCCAGTTAAAGATAGCTCTGAAGTGATCAGAAGAAACAAGCTTAACTAGCCCCTTTCAATCACTCTTAAGTTTATGTTAATAAGGCAATTCTTAGAAAGCCCTAGAGATGTGGGGCTGGTTACCAGGAGAACCAACCCTATGATTAGAATGTGAGGATTTTTCAGCCCCACCTTTCAACCTCTGAGGAGGAAGGAGTGGGTGGTGGTGGAGCTTAAATTAATCACTGTGACCAATGACTTAATTAATAATGTGTATTATAATGAAGCCTCTATAAAAACTCAAACCAAAGGGGTTGGAGAGCTTCTAGGATATGAACAACAACATATCTGTGTGTCGAGAGGGTGGTACACTCCAAGCTCCACAGCAACAGAAGCTCTTATGTTGGGACCCTTCCAGACCTCATGTATCTTTTCATCTGGTTGTTCATTTATTTTCTTTACAATCTCTTTTGTAATAAATCAGTAATAGTAAGTAAACTGTTTCCCTGGGTTCTGTGAGTCATTCTAGCAAATTATCAAACTTGAGAAGGGTGTCATAGAAACCCCTAATTTATAGCCAGTCAGAAGTACAGTGACAACTCGGGACTCTTTTTTTGATTGGCATCTAAGGTGGGAACACTTAACCTGTGGGGTCTGTGCTGCTTCCAGGCAGTTAATTATAGGACTGAGTTAAATTGCAGGACACCCAGCCAGTGTCTACAGAGAACTGGAGAATTGCTTAGTGTGAAAACCACACATCTGGTGTCAGCAGTATTGAGTGTGTGGTTCCTAGGCCTGGCTGGGAATAGGACCTCGGATTTAGAATGTTACATTAATGTAGTAGGGCGCTTGCACCCAGCTCATGCAAGCATGATTCAGCTTATTGTATCACGCATTGTTGTGGCCAATATTGAATAGACCAAACCAAGTATGCTCTCAAAGACTGTTTATTAGCTGGTGGCTGTCCTGGCTGTCCTTGCTAGGAGCAGCCCTGAACAAGAATCATGTCCAGCTTATATACAGTTGATTGTTTCTCATGCCAGGCAAGTGAGCAGGGAGACACAAGCTAAAATTGGCAGTTAGGTATAAGCTCATTGTTACATTGTTACAAACTTCATGATTAACGGGAGGCGGTTAAGGGTTCCGGGAACTAGGCCTTTTTGCTTTAGTTAAACATTACTGAGGTAGACTTCCTTTGTCTAGTTTTCAGGTTTTTAAATTAACTCTTTCCTTATCACATTTCAGCAGGCTGTCACAGCATGTGTAGCAGAATGCCACTATTGTTCTCTGACATATGTGGAGCCCATGCGGTCCCCTAACACAGAAGTGCACTTCCCGAAATAAAGTTGGTGCCTGCTGTTTCATTCTCATGTCAGCCCCTGGTGAGTTCTTCCACTGGCATCTCACCACCGAAACTTTCCCTTCTCGATCAACTCGGCGCTGACAAGTGTAGAGATGAAATGATGTGTTTTCTTTTAATGACTTATCACAAAGTGAACACACTCATGTAACCTTAACTCAAAGCAAGAAATAAGAGTATTGCCAGCTTGCTAGAATTGGCATGGCCTTTATGGTTCCTCCTAATTATTGCTCTCCTTCTCTTCCCCAAAGATAACCACCATGTCTCATTATATGTTAGTTTTGTCTGTTTTTGAACTTTTTTAAATAAATGAAATAAAAAAGTATTTTTGATTAAATTTATTGGGGTGACATTCGTTAATAATTGATTCGAGTATAATTCTATGATATATCATCTTTTTAGCAGTGTGTGCTCACCATCCAAAGTCCAGTCTCCTTCCATTACCATATATTTGACCCCTTTTACCCTCTTCAACCTCCCTCCACCCTCCTTTCTCCCTGGTAACCACCATATTGTTGTCTGTGTCTATTTTAAACAGTTTTATTGAGATATAATTCATATGTAATACAATTGGCTCATCTTAAATGTGCAATTAGAATTTTCAGCAAATTCACCATCAGCACAATTACTCTACATCCCTCCTAAGCCCTCCTCTCCTTGCACCCAGCACTAATCTACTTTCTGTTTCTATATTTGTCTATTTGAGACATTTAATATAAATGCATATATGCCAAAAAAAAAAAGGCTGAAAAATCAGTGAGCTTAAGTGTCCATCTTAAGGTGTTATAAAAAGAGAAAATTAAATCTAAACATAAAAATGAAGAAAATAATAAAGATTGCAGTAGGAATTAAATAAAAAGAAAACAAATAGAATTAGCAAAGGCAAATGCTGGTTTTTTGAAAAGGTTATTAATATTGAAATGATCTTGATAAAACTAATAAAATAGAGAAGACAGATAAGCAATACAAGATTAAAGAAGGGAACAGCACTATACATGTAAACAGGTATTAAAAAGCTAAGAGGATATTATAAACAAATTTATGACAACAATAGTTAGTTCCTTTTTATTCTTAGTAGTATTCCATGGTGTGGATATATCACTGTTTGTTTAACCATTAACCTGTTTAAGGAATCTGGGCTGATTTCAGTTTGGGACTATTACAAATAAAGCTGCTATAAATGTCATGTACAGGTTTTTAGGTGAACATATATCTATTTTTCTGGGATAAATGCCTGGGAGTTCAATTGTTGGGCCATACAGTACTGGTATGTTTAATTTTGAAGGAAACTGCTCAACTGTCTTCCACAGTGGCTGTGCCATTTTACATTCCTACCAGGAATGGATGATAGATCTAGTTCTCTACATCCTTACCAGCATTTGGAGCTGTCATTATTTTTTAGATTTTAGCCATTATGTCAGGTGTGCAAATCAATTTTTAAAATATTTCATCTAGATTGTTAGTATTTTTGAAGGATGAGTTGATGTGCAACGTATTAAACCTCTATAACTTGTACTGATTCAGATTTTTGAGGGATGGGACCCAGGCATCTAGGTATTTAAAAATCTTCACTAGTGAATCTGTTTGCAGTCAAGATTATGAAGACACCTTGGATTCAGAAGACCCAAGCTTCAAAGGAAAAGTCATTCTTTGAATAAATAGCTATATCGAATGATGAGAATGTCATAGATGACAAAAATATGTGTTAGGCTGTAGAGCTGAATGACAGACAATTCAGAACTAAAAACAAGGGTTCTATGACCCTGGAAAATAACATTTTTTTTGAAAAATATTTTTTAAATTTTCGAAAATTCAAAATAGATTAATTTTTAAAAGATCTACTAAAATCAAAAAATAATTGTAAATTTGAATATTGAATAATAAATGGCTACTTAGAGCTATGAAGAATTCTTTATTAACAAGAAAGAAACAAAAAAAAAGGAAGGAAAGAAAGAAAGAAAGAAAGAAAGAAAGAAAGAAAGAAAGAAAAGAAAGAAAAGGAAGAAAGAAAGAAAGAAAAGGAAGAAAGAAAGAAAGAAAAGAAAGAAAAGGAAGAAAGAAAGAAAGAAAAGAAAGAAAGAAAGAAAAAGGAAAGGAGGGAAGGAAGAAAGGAAGGAAGGAAGGAAGGAAGGAAGGAAGGAAGGAAGGAAGGAAGGAAGGAAGGAAGGAAGGAAGGAAGAAAATGAGCAAACTAGTTGATAAGGAGATATCTAACTACCCAGGTAACTTAGAAAAGAAAATAGAAAAAGTTCACGTAGTGACTGATCAAGTTAATTGACTAATTTGAGACTATCAACATTTCTGACAACTCTGGAAAGTTGTGGATTGTGTCTCTAAGGGGAGCTGAACCTCTACAGAACAATGCAGGAAGGGAAAATATTGAGAATTCTAAGAAATTAAAAAGTAGTCTCTCATGAAGAGCAGCAACATCAATTAGAAAATTAGAGTAGTTTATTAAAAAAAAGGACCAGATCTAAAAACAACAGGTTTAAGAAAAACAAAAGAAAGAGAAATGTTTGCCTAATCCCCCATCTGGCTTACTCCAGACTTTAAACTACCCCTGCCTCTCCAGTGGGAATCTGTCATGTGCAACCAGAGTCCAGACTAATAACAGCAGCTATGTGCCACTTTGAGGAACTTGTGCTAATGACACCAGAATGGTAGTCAGGGCTAGTCAGGGCAGATAAGGTAGGTCTAAGCAGTCAAACCTGCTCACCCTCTTGTGCACTCTACCTGGGTTTATGGCATCAAGATCCACCCAGTCACTGAAAGCAGAAAGCTGGACTTCATTCTTGACTCTAATACCTTCTGTTAATGTGACTAGTTTTCTTACTTGGCTACCCTAGAATTTATACTGCAAAATCCTCTGTGCTCCTTCAGAATACCCTCTTCCATAGCAAATTATAGGTTCCAACCTTGCTATTTCCCTACATTCCCTAGCAACATCACTGACCTAGTCCTAGTCTCACTGGGGGATGCTAAGGCCACTCAAGAGGATTTGCAGGACATTATTTACAAGCCCATGCACTCAATAATGTATATTGAATGATGTATATTTTAAGAGGAAAAACTATTAGACTTCTAGGATTTATTTTTATTTATTACACTAAAATTATTTTAGTATAATGTTGCTTTAATTTGTCCAAACCCAATATTAGGTATAAACTGCTTATAACTCTCATGCTATTATGAAAAAAAACACAAATCTACATATTAAATACAACCCCAATTACAGCTAATAAAATTAAATTGTCAACATTAATTTATTACAATTGCGATGCTGTTTTGCTGAAACTAAATCACCTCTCACATCATGGATTTGACACTTTTAGAGACGGTTCTTTTGAATTTGGCAAGTCGATATTACTTCAGGTAGAATAATGACCCATTATAAAACTTTAATTGAATTATATCTATCACTTGGTTTATGCAGTTTTTGTAGATTTTAAATAATCCTGAATATTTACACTTGCCATTTAAAACGTTTTTAGATTTTGAGTTTTTCAAACCAAAGATACTCTCTGACATGTCATAGAAGATAAATTCTTCTTGTTTCTTTTGCTATTACTATGGATGAGTGGAAAATTGATAATAGGACACTGGGGAGGGGGTTTATTGACACTTTCGTTGAGTGACACTGTTAGCTCTGGGGGATTTGTCTGCTGAACAACCAAAGTGTTTCTGTTGAATACACACACAGTTTAAACTCTTCTTTGTTATTTCTAACATCATAACTTTTAAACTAGAAAAAGAATGGGAAGTATTAAATTGTGAAACCTAAGGAAAAAAATTCTTAAGTGAAAAATTAGCAGTGATTAATCTAAGCAAAACAAACATTAATGGTGTGAAAGCTCCACTTTCTATGTACAAAGCATTGGGTGGTAACAGGTTTGGAAAGAGCACTAAGACACTTGTCTTGAGACTGTACTTTTATTGCAAGCAGGCTTTTATTAAAAATCAATTTTGAGATACAATTTATATATTCAATAAAACTCAATAATTTAAAAAGTACAACTTGATGAGTTTTGACAAAATGTTTAGTCATATGACCACCACCATGATCAGGATATGGATCACAGAACATACTCTATTACTTCCCAAAGTTCCCTTGCACTTCTTTGCAATCCTTATTCTATTCCCAATCTCTAACCCCTTTTAACCTCTGATCTGCTTTCTGCTTTGCCTTTTTAGAATGTCATATAAATTAAATAGTGTTTTGTGTCTGACTTCTTTCACATATCATAATGCTTTTGAAATTTATTCATGTTGTTGCATGTACCAATATTTTGTTCCTTTTATTGTTCAGTAGTATTCCCTTGTGTGGACATACTACCATATATGTTCCAATAGTCACCAGTTGATAGACATTTGGTTTATTTTCAATTTGGCTATTATGCATAAAGTGACATAAACATTGGGTAGAGATCTTTGTGTGTACATAAGTTTTATTTCTCTTGGGTAAATATCTAGGAGTAGAATATCTAGGTCATGTAGTAAGTATATATTTGACTTTAAAAAAACTGCCACCTGTTTTCAGAAGTGGCTGTTTCATTTTTTATTCCCATGAACAATGTATGAGAGTTCCAGTTGGTCATCTTCACCAACATTGTCAAGACTTTTTAACTTTAGCCATTACAATGGATGTGTATAGATATAACATTGCGATATTAATTTGTGTTTACTTAGTGACTACTGATATCAGGCACCTTTTCATGTACTTATTGGCCATTTGTATATCCACTTCAGTAAGGTGTCTGTTCAAATCTTTTGCTCATTTTTTAATTGGATTGTTTTCCTAAGTAGTAAGAGTTCCTTATATATTCTGTATGTAAGTCCTTTAGCAGATTTTTGTTCCAAATATTTGCCCCCAGTCTATGGCTTGACTTTTCATTTTCTTAATAGTTTGGGATTTTTTTTGGAAGAACAAAAGTTTTCCATTTTGATGGGGTCCAACTTGTCAAAAAATTTTTTCTTTTGTGGCTCATGTTTTTTGTGTTCTAAGAAACCTTCGTCTAACTCAAGGTCACAAAGATCTTGTTTAGCTATTATTTTTAATTCTATGATCTATTATTTATGTGAAGTAAGGCTTGAGGTTCAATTTTGGACATATTCAATATCTGATTGTTGCAGCATCATTTGTTGGAAAGACCATAACTTCCCCCATTGAATTACATTGGCACTTTTGCTGGACATTTGTCATAAACAAACAAGCCAATAAACACACAAAGGAATGTTCAAGATCATTAGTCATGAGGGAAATGCAAATCAAAACTACAGTGAGATATCACTTCACACCCACTCAGATTGCAATAATAAAAAACAGAAAATAAGAAATATTGGTGAGGATGTGGAGAAATAGGAAACTTCATATTTTGATGCTGGAAATATAAAGGGGTACACTCCCTCTGGAAAACAATCTGGCAGTTCTTCAAAATATTAAACACATAGTGACAATATGACACAACAAATCTACTTTAGGTATATACTTATTCATAGCAGCATTATTTCTAATAGCCCAAAAGTGGAAACTACCTAAATATCCATCAGCTGAGGGATGGATAAACAAAATGTGATATATACATATAATGGAATATTATTTGGCCATAAAAAGGAATGAAGTACTAATACATGCTACAACATGGATGAATCTTGAAAACATTATGCTGACAGAAAAAAGCCAGTCACAAAGACCACATCTGATTCCATTTACATCAAATATACAGAAATGGCAAACCTACAGAGACAGAAAGTAAATTAATGTTTGCCTACAGTGTGTGTGGGGTGGTAGTGTAAGAGAAAATAGGGAATAACTGCTAATGGGTATGGGGTTTCCTTTTGGGGAGAGAGAAATTTTCTAAAATTAGGTTGTAGTGATGGTGGTACAACCCTGTCAATTTATTTAAAACCATTACATCGTACATGTTAAGTGGGTGAATTGTATATGTGAATTATACCTTAATAAATCTGTTTTAAAAAAACAAAAACATAATTATTGACTGAAAATCATTGTTCCCTATTGCTATATTCTTGTTTCTACTGTTACCAACAAAAAGAATTGTTATTTCTAGAGTTTGAAACAGCAGCAGTCTCTTCTCTCACACTGTTAAAACTTTTTCTTAAGTCACAAAACACATACATAAGCACAGTAAGATTTTTTAAAAAGTGTTTCATTGATATGTCAATTACTTAAGAAATAGCAAGCTAAAGTAAAAAGAAGGTATAATTGAGCACTTGCAGACCATTGGGAATACATACACAGACGTGTTTCAATCTTTGGCTCTTCTCCTGATACATGAGTACCACCCAAACAGTGAGGACAGGACTGCTGCTTCCCAAACCCTTCATAGTACAGCACTTCAACCCAGTGACCTTCCAAATTCTCCTTTCTTATTATCCTCTATTTTTCTATTAGGTAAAATTCCTCTTTCCAAACAAGAACTAGACAAAAGAATCAAGATACAGTCAGGAAGGGAAGAATTTGCCATCACCTGTCTAATTCAGTGTCAGCATATGTGTTTGCTCAACATGTTCTTAGCTCTGTCTTTAATCCTTGAGTCTGAGATGTACACTTAGGATGCTTGTGAAAACCTGGGCCAGTACAAGCACTTGGGCTGAGAGAGGCCTACAAGTTACAAGAAGGATCCTGAGCTGGTGGGGGTGCCACCTATTACTTTGTTTTCAGATGGAAGAATGGAATTGCAGAGAAGCCCCACCAAATGGCAAGATGAAGCCCCAGGATATTGGACCACAGCTGTTTGCTTTAGTCCTTCAGACAGATATACCCTCAGTTCAAGTATGTTTATTCAACTTTCCTTCTTTCATGAGTATACAACACTAACCTACAACACTAACCTATTTATATAACCCCCTTTATCTGGTATTCTATCTTATTTATTGAGATATATATAACATTGTGTAAGTTTAAGTTGTACAACATATTGACTTGATACATTCATATTTCAATATGACTGACATTGTAGTGTTAGCTAACACCTCTATCACATCATATAATTATTTCTTCTGTTAGGAGCAATTAAGATCTAGTTTCTTAGTAAGTTTAATGTTTATAAAACAATTTTGTTGTCTATAATCACTGTACTGTGTATTAGGTCCCAGGAGTTATTTATCTACTAGTTGAAGTATGTACCCTTAAACACATCCTCTTCTGGTCCTAGATTAAATTCTGCTCCTCTGGCTGTAGTATGGCCCCAGGTGGTGGTGGTGGTGATAGCAGGGTACCTTGTTCACTCCAGCTAAGACTCAGGTCCTCACTCTCCCACAATATCCCTTTGGCCTGTCAACTTTGTCTAAAATGAGTCTTCACCACTGGGAGCACCCCAAAGGAAGATGGTTGGCTACAAAGGAGACCCACCTCTGCTCAGATCCCAGACTGAACCACATGGTCCCTCTTGTTCTCAACCTTTCAGCTCCATAAGCCTTGCCCATGGCTGAGGTGTTTGGCTTCTGCAGTTCTGGTTGCCATCCTCTCCCACCATCAGATTTTAATGCATTAAGGATGGTATTAAATCACAATTGGCTGGTCAGGAGCAAGAGTGTGAATTATTAAGTTTATTAGATATGAGATCAGTATTATCGTTACATTGGGAAGTGTTTTTTAGGAGATGTATACTGATGTATTTTGGGATCAAGTGTCATGGTATCTTACTTTCAAATAGTTCAGATAACAAAATACACATACATACAGAGCTTATGTGCAGTATATTACTGTTTTTCTTGAATTCTCACCTTGTGAATAGGAAAACAGGTCAAAGGAGAACTGTTCATAGGGCAAGGCATGAGGATTATACATAATTCTGCCAGAGGGTGATTAATCTTGAAGGTATTTCTCTTGGCAGGGAGTTGCAACTGGGCAGCACTGCATCAACTCCAGGATTATCTATTCTGGATCATAAACTTGTAATTTCATTAAATATGAAATGAGAATGTCTGGTATCTGTAAATTGAACAATGGTTGGGAGAGCTATATGTAGCTCTGAGAACTGGTGTTAAAAATAACCTGAAGCACAAGCAAAGGATTTCAGCCTGGATGCCAGGAAGCCCTGCCACCAGCTTCCTTCAGGCTGACCTTTATTTTTCTCTATCCATGGTCTCTTAACACTTTCCCCTTCTCACCCTCCTTTGATTCCTTTAATATTTAATGAGTACTGTTTGTATGAACTAGAGGGGTCCAAGAGAGGCTAGATCATAAGCTATAAAACTAAAGGCAGACACCTTGTCCTCAAGCATCTTACACTCTAATAAATATAGAAAGGCAAGTATACAATTACCATGATCTTGTTCAACATAATCCTTTATGATTTGTAACTTAATTGTATCTGCAAAGATCCTTTTACCAAATAAAGTAACATTTCCAGGGAGTAGGGGGACATTTCCAACCTACTACAGATGGGGAACATCAGAAGCCCACTTCTGAGGGGTGACCGCTGAAGTTCTTATGTTATCTGAATGACTGGCTGACTACTAGAGCTAAGCTATATTCAAAATGCCATTTTTCTGTTAATCCAGGCTGGGGTGCTTTCTTTTGTTTCCTCAAACGCTCATTAACTAATCTGGGAATGTCTCTGTTGCTTGCAATCTGAGAGTCAGACTATAGCAAAATAGAACAGTTCATTTCACATATAATTTTCACTGTAAAATCTACCAAAATATCAACAGTTGTAGATCTTTCAGAGCTATTGGCTCAATCTATGCTCCCCTTTTCTGAGAACTACCTCCCCACTAATGGACCCTTTGACAATGTCAGTACTAAGCGACAATTCCCTGATCAGACCCAACAGAATCAGAGATAGGCACTTGACTAAATTGGACCAATCAGATTCTCTTCAGAGATTTGGAACTTATATACAGCTCCCCTGGTTTCTGAAATTGAAATGTAGCCCTGAAAGGCCAACTAGAAGCAAGATCTCAACGTTTCCTGAAAGGCCATCTTTTTTCAAGCGAAAACCATTATGTAGAAAGCAGCAGAAACAAGTGACCATGGGGACTCAGAGACAAGAAGCTGCTTTGGTTCTTAAAGGCTTCCCTGGTTAGACTCAAGTGAAGTTGAGCTACATTTCTGCTCTAGATTGAGGACTCTGCTCCTCCATATCCTGCATCCTGAGAGTAAATTTTACTTTCTGCTTAGGCAGTCTTAGTGGGTATCTGTTATCAGCAATCAAAAGATGTTCAATACTGATATTTCAATCCTGGGTTAAATACTTACCTTGCTCTCACAAAATTATTCAGGCTCAATATGTAAAATGATGCTGTACTTCGGTAATTTTTCAAAAGATCCTCTAAAACCTCCAGGGATTAACCACTGAGTAGCCTGTCCTATAAAATTTTAACAGATTTTATAACCATTAGCTAGACTAAGCACAATATTATGATTATGTTGTTTTCATTTCATAAAACAGTGGCACAGAAGCATCTTAGGGGATAATTAGTTTAACCCCTTCAAGTAAGAAACGTAAAGCTTAATATGGCCAAGAACCTTGCCCAGTGCTGAAATTAGAATCTCGTCTCTGTCAGTACTCAGGCCAGGGTCCTTTGTCAATAATTTTTTTTAGGGCCAGGATGTTGTCTTCTTTCCTTAAATTCTAAGTAAGATCACTAAATAATATTTACTGACTGCTCACTAACTGTTCAGGACTTTTAGATGCAAATTAAAAATTCAACTATAATAGCTGAAGATAAAAAAAAAAAAAACCCTCCAGGATTTTAGGCCTAAAAGTACAGTGAAGATTCCATCTCTTCACCTCTAGAAAAGACTTTCTACAAGATGGGGCACCTACAGACTCATATCCTATTACCTTAGCTATCCCAGCAGTACATGCCTGACTATCCATGGACATCTCAGTTATTTGTCAAATAAATTCCTTTTTATTCTCTTAAGCCAATTCAAATTTGGTTTCTGTCACTTTCAACAAGCATTCTCAATTAAATTAAGCTTATTGGAGAGTTCTCCTCAAACAAGGATAATGGTAACCAACGATTCCCTCTTCAAAATTTTTAATATAAGAGCAGGAAGTATAAGCAGAAGCTGAAAGAACATGTGCAGAAGACAGCAATCCAGGCCATGATGAAAAGGAACTTACTCTTGACATATTACCTTGGCCTCTATTTTCTACCTCTTCTATCTCATCTCTACCTTTTTCATGACTTCGGCTTATTCTTGATCCTACCAGCATCATTGCCTGGATTGCTGCATAATATGCTAAACTGATTTGACTCTGGAACCCCTTTCTCAGAAACAACAAAGAACAAGAACAGGTTTCCTCTTCCAAGTTGGTCAGGTTCCTCATAACATTCTAGGATCCAAAATAACTCGTTATAATTGATGATGTGACCACATTTGGATCAGAATGTGGGCTTAAGGCAGGAGGCTTGATAAAATCAAGATCCTTTGCAGGAAAGTAATTAGGCCTGCAATTTTCCTGGATTCTCAAGTTACAGAACATCTCTCTCAATTCCCATGGCAATAAAATGGGGAAAATCATCCACTTAAATTGATTTGGAATAAAAAATGAAATGTATGTAAAATCACTGGTACATGATCACTAGTGAGTGAATATTAATTCTCTTCCCTCAAATTTTAATGTCATTTACTATATGAAGCATTATCCAAGTATCTTCTTTTGCTCAAATGTCTTAACATTTACACAACAGAACGGTATTATTCTGCACGAGTTTTTAAACAAAGAACCAGGATTTTTTTAATCTAAAAAGTTTTGTTGCAGTTTTCCAAGTGTTTTTATTGAACTTAAAATTCATTTAAGGGATACAGAGATATACAACTAGTTTGATCAGCTACTAATATATTTTGGTATCCCTTTATTTTTGTACTCAAGAGCCAGTTCACTTTTTCTCCATGTTCAATACTTAGCTTTGGTAAAATTTTGCCATGTTTTTCATCTGTTACTGAAGCAGTAGTGTTTCCACCCTGCCTGGTATAAGTTGCTCTTTTAGTTTTCTTCCTGTGGGTATGTTTTGTAGGACTCTTCTGTTTCTTCTCAACTTCACTGCCTACATCCCACAACATTATCTTTCCATCATTCCCTCCAGTAAGCAGCAAATAGGATTCTGGCAGAAAGCAGACCTGGGATACCCCCAAAGTGTGGCCCTTAAATCCCAGTTCCTGTTCACACTTGACTCCCATCACCCTAAAGATTCTAACTTTACCATCTTCTGCACCACAACTAAAAATATTGCCACATGATGCCACAGACACAGAGTGGGCTAGAGCAGGGTTTAAAAGTTGACCAGGTGATTGTGGGCTCTCCATTTCTTCCATTTCATCCTCCTGTAAATTTGCAATCCAGAGTGGCCGGGCTTTCTGAAGGTTCCACAGCATCACCTTTAAATAAAAGGAAGTTACACAGTCAAATAGAGTTCTAGCCATTTTGCTCAACTACCATGCTTATTCTGCTTCTAATAAAATCATCAAAGTAGTCTAAGAGTGATATTAGTAGGATGTAGTTCCAGTAATATTTTTTTAAAAAGTTTAGATGGCACCACAACATGCCAGTGGAATGTTACCCTGGTACCAAAACTATACCAATGGGCCATAAAGTGGATTTTAGAAAGCACGAGCCTGAATAACTTTCATTTAACAAGCCCATTAAAGAGTAATACAAATGCTTAAGCAGTTGCCAGTTTAAGTCATTCTAACTTCATCTCTACAAGTAAAATAGATTATGAAATTTATTAATTTTCGTCTCTGCTGGTTACATGCCTATCAACTAAATAAACTAAATCTGGAATAACACTGAAATAATTTCTATCTAGAATGTTTTTCCTTTCCTTTCCCATTACCCAAATTACTTACCCTAGGGGCTTAGCTCAAATCTTTGTCCCTCTAAGGCTTTCCTAACTATTCCAGTCTACTTCTCTCTTTCCCATATTTAATTCTTATTCTATTAACTGACATATACTACAAGCTTGTCAGTTCTTTTAGATTTAATTAAACTTTGCTCATGCCTAACATACTGCCTGGAAAAAAAAAAACAAATTCCAAACATGTCTGTTGATCAATTTAACAACTGGGTATATTTGGCTTTTTGTTGTTGTTCCCTACCATGATCTTGAACTTATAAATAGATTTAAGTAAAATGTTGATCAAAATCCATTTAGAAAACAAAATAAGCTTTGTGAATTGATTTTACTCTCTAGTGATTCATTTTCTTCCTGTAGTAAGCAATTTGGAAAGGAAAATGTTCTTAATACTTTGAGAGAGAACAGACAGCTTTATTTTACCAACTTGTATTATCCCTGAATTATAACTGAATTTAAATTGGACACTAGGATAAGCAAGACTTTGTTAGATAGTCAAAAGCATAGATCTGAATTGACCAGATTACTATTGGTGGTGATATTAAGAATTTGTTTTCTATTCAAGGTCAACTTACATCAACTCAGCCTACTTTCAAAAGAAGTGAAATCTAATAACACTTATATTCTGCTTCTACTAGAGAAAGAACTGAAAATCCTTTTGACTTGGATTTAGAAAATTATACTGTAGCTAGCAATAGGTATTTGGGAGAAGCCAAGAAAATACTAACAAACTGAAATTAAAGAAATATCAGAAAATCTTCCAACTTAACTATAATAGGCAGATACCTACAAATTTCTCACACAGCTCCTTCATGCTTGGATTATGCTTTCTGTACTCCTAAGACATCCAAACATGAGCTATACCCAAAGTGTTTTCGGCAGCTTAAACATTTTTTTACCCTCTTTAATTCCACCCCCAACCACTTCCAACTCTGACCCATGGATGTTGCCATTTCCCCTTACGAACTGGATCTCTGAAGGCGAGGGGCCTGGTGCACCTGGGGATAGTCCATGGATCCACCTGGGTCGCAAACCCAGGACTTCTGTGTGTAAAGCAGACGTGCTAACCACTACATCATGGAGCCACTCCCTTAAACATTTTTATATTTACTTAAATCATCTAAATGTGTTAATAACCATCCCAGATTACCAATTCAAGATCATTTCCAAGTACTGAAGATCCCCAAATTGTTCCTGCTTGGAATAATTCTCTTTATGCTTCTTTATTTTTCCTAATTGCCAAAGACTCCAAGGTGTTTCATAATTTCTCAACCACCTGCAAAATTACCCTAAGGAAAGCTACAGATATTGAAGGAAAAGAATACAAGAGTTTGGGGTTTACAGTCCTATAACATCAATGGGAGAGAAAGTGGACAACTGACCAATGTTTGGAAGTGAATGCAACCATATCGAAGTGGCCCTACTCAAAAATTTCTCCCTCTCAACATAAAAGAATCGAGGGAAAAAAAAAAAAAAGCCGCCTTCACCATCCTGATCCTTAAGTGTTGGTAGTAGCAATCTTTCAAACTCCAGAAAGAAAAAACCTTTGTACCTATACTTTCAGGTGTGGAAATGGGACAGGGAAGAATCATGAATGCTACAGAAATAGACAATGGTTTCAAATTTCCAAAGGTTTTTATAATACTATATTTGAGTGGTGCTTACACATGAATGTATTTAGTAGTATGCCTTAACACATATAAATATTATTTGTACCTATTTAAAGTGGTCAATTATCTTAATAAATCACTTTGTTCTTAAGGTCCCTGACTCTTTGAGTATGCTTTGCCTAATTATTTTAAACCTATCTAAATCAAAAGATAGTTTTTATGATTTCTATAACAACAAGGATAGGTATGCTGAACATATCTACTTTGTGTGGCAGTAATTCAATTCTAGCCTTGAGATAAAATGCATTTGCTCAGAGAGATAACTCTCAAAATCAACCTGATAAGAATTGCCACTATTATAATTATACTCTTAGACTCCCCTATAGGCTATTTTTAAAATTTAATTACTGGATAACCAGGTTTTAAAAGGTAAATTGTGGAAGAAATTAAGCTTCGATGTTAATAGGGAAATAATTTATTTTTAGCATTTTGTTATTATTAGTTTCAAGTATACAGTCCATTGTTTAGACATTTATATAGTTTATGAAATGATCCCCCCAATTACTCATTACCCCTTTGGCTCTAGTCATTACATCAATGTTAACTGCATTCCCTATGCCATGCTCTCTATCCCTGTGACTATCTATTAACTAATTTGTATTCCTTTAACCTTTTACCCTTCTTTCCAGCCTCCAATCCCTGCCCCTCTGGCTGTCACCAGATTGTCCTCTATATTTGTTACTGTTTTTGATTAGTTTGTTCTTTTTGCTCCTTATTCCACATATAAGCGAAATCATATGGAATTTATCTTTCTCTGACTTATTTCGCTCAGCATAATAACCATCCATGTTGTTGCAAATAGGAAATAATTTCTTAAAAGCATGGTTGTGCTGTCTTAGCTACTGTTGTGATTATCATAACCCAGTGCAGAAAGTAATCTACAGCAAACTTAGCAATTCTTGGCAGTCAAGCAATTACCTACGCCTCCTTTTTGACAAAATATTTCCTATACTGTTCTCCGGCAGCTGTCTTCTGCTAAAGTTTCCTGCCTAGAACTGGATGTAAAATGGTAAATTCTGGATGCCTACTTACCTAATCTGAAGAATACCAGGTCATTTTTGCACACATAAATGTTTATTGCCAGGCCTAGTAATTAAATAATGAACCTGTGATTGAAAACTGGTATAGCTTAAGGATGAAAGAATGACTAGTCAAAGAGACACTGTAGTATCTGCCTACTTAAAACAGATATCCACCTAGGTGTGTAGGTCCTTCTGCATGACCAACTAGGGAGACTATCACTACAAAGGTAGAAAATTGTAGGAGGTTTAAAAGGGCTTGATCAAGACCTAGGAGTGGAAAAGGAGTTTAGACGTCATAGGGCCACTGTGCCCCATAAGTCTAGAAAAATTCTCAGCATAGGCAATATAGACATTTTTGATAGGATAATTTTTTATTGTTTAAGGACTGTCCCAGCACTGCAGGACATACACTGATTCTGCCTACTAAATAGTGGTAACTTGAGGGAAGGGGAATGGCAGTCACAGTGCTAACAAAAACCAACCTCATCTATTTCTAAATTAAAAGGAGGTGGGGAGCATAGGGGAGGGAGTGGTAAATATCACTGGTCAAGAAGGTGAAAAGACAAAACCTTTGATACTATTATTATTAACAGAATCTACTATATTATTAACAGAATCACAGTCCAAGAAGATACTATATATAGTTACGAAAGTAGATTAAATGCCTAGAACAATGCTGGGCACATAACATTAATAAACAGGTTTTTTCCCCCCTCTGGAAGTCACCTGTTCCCAAACCAAGAACTTTTTCTACCACATTACTGATGATATTCTGCTTGAATACCTCTGGTGTCACAGAGAAAAAATATAGGCTTTGGAGTCAGAGAGACTGAGGTTTGAATCCTAAGTGAGGTAGTTGTGCAGGCACTTAATTTGAATGTTTCCTCATGTCCAAAAATGAAGTAATCACTATCAGGGTGTGATAAGAATGAAAACTCTATGTAAGCATTGGCAAGTACTTAGTGCTCACCAGAAAGAAGCCGTGCTTATTTCCAATCCAGTGATAAGAGATTTATTCTCAAGAAGCAGCACATCTGCTGTGGGAAAGTTCAAGCTATTTAAAGCTTTCTTCTTTTATTAAACCAAAATCTGCTTCTATATAACTCCTATTTAGACCAGCATATTCCATTCTTTTTCTTCATGAAAACCAAAAATAAAATATCTCCAGTTCCTCCACATCATGGGGTTTCTAGACAGATCTACCCCCCGATGGCCTTCCTCTGAATTTGGGCTAGTTTGTGATGTTCCTTTCAAAACTCTGCATGAATACAAGTGCTCTGATCCTGGTCACCAAAATACATTATCTCAATCAATGCACCCCAGAATTTTAAAATAAAAACAGATCTAATCCCTTCAACTTTTTTTTTTTTTTAAAAAAACACAGTGTTTGTAGAAAGTGGGTGATAAACTCTGCCTTCAGCAAGCCCTTTTGTTTAAATAAATGTTTAGAATCAAACATTGAATCCTCAGTTTCAGGAAAGTATTAAAGCATTAAGAAAGGAAGACTAAATTAATGATTACTTTGTAAGTAAAATCTAGTAAGCTTTGCCAAGTTAGCATGAAACACACAGTAGAAGACATGTTAGTGGATAATAGAAAATTACAAGATATCTTTAGTCCGATCAATAATTTGATTCTATTAGTACGTCTTATTTAGAAATTACCCAAGTACTCTTTGCAAAGCATCACCTGCATATCCAGTCCACATGATACTAGGCTCTGAGGCCTTTGAGGCCGAAAAGCTACAGAAGAACAGATATTGGAATGTCTCCTCAGTGACCTGCTAACTTTCTTATTTTCCAAATCTAGGATTTTGATTGCCCCGGAGTCATCAGCAGAAGCCAGCAGGTTTTCTGTTTCATTCAATGAAAGACAATTGATTTCTTCTTCATTCACATGAAAATGGTCCAGAGAACCTTTGAGAGACCTGATATCTAGTACGCTAATGGTTTCTCCGTGTGAGGCATAGAGCTTTGATGGGCAGCAGGGAGAGAATAAGACACTGGTAACATCTTCAGCCCCTTGGAAGCGTGTGTGTCCCAATGGAGTCCCATCTTCACCCCAAGTCATGAGATCTCCACCCTCTGCTCCAGAAGCCACTAGGCCTTCTTGATTTGCATTCAGGCAGAGTATAGGAGAAGAATGTCCACCAGACCACTTGACAGCCATAAGGCCCAGAAGACTCTGTGAAGAGGGGGGAAGAATATCATCTTATGTCTTATTTAAGAACTTGATGGTGGGAGACAAATGCAATAAGTAATATTCCATCTAAATATTTTTTTAAAACATCTAAAAATCTGAAAAAAAAAAAAGACATTTGAAGATGAAGTCTACAAAAGCCTCGCTGAACACAGGGTTATTGTGCACCTGGCTGGAGCATGCCTAAATGGGCTTCCCTTGCAGTCAGGAACCCAGGTATACCTGGTTCTCCAGTCTTTGATGCGACGCTTACATAATACTGTATTTATTTTAAATTAGAAAAAATTCTTTTTAAAAGGGGGCTACATAATCATCATGTTATATCTTTTATCAGAATGTTTTAGAGAATGAGCTCTAGAACTAGACTATGGATTTAAATAGCTCTATTATCTATTAGATGGATGACTAGGCAAGTAACTGAAACCCCTCTCTGTGATTCACTTTCCTTTCCTATAAAATGGGAGTCATAATAATAACATCCATTTCATAGAATCAGAAAAAATTAGAGACAATAATGCCTGGTACATAATGAGCTCTAAACAAATATTACAATTATCACTTTTCTTATACTATACCAATGTTCCTCAAAGTATGGTCCTCAGACTAGGAGCATCAGCATCACCTAGGAACGCCTAGACTCGCTGAATCACAAACTGGGGTTGGGGCCAGCAATGTTTTAATAAGTCCTCCAGATGATTTTGATGCAGGCTAAAATTTGAGAACCTGTACTAAACCAAAACTCTTCTGGATAGCTGGTTACCTGGATCTTAGGATTTGTACATGGGATACAATATAAAGGGATCCCAAACTTTCAAATAATGAAGAACCTGTTCTAACAATTTCTCTTAACAATAGTTATATTGGTTAGTATTCTTTGAAAGTACAGAAAATGACTAAAAGCTACTAATAATGCGTAACTGCTTTTAAATGTACTCACAAATTTTTAATCACATTATTACATACTCACACTTAGGCAATAGTACTTATGCACAAAATTTAGATTCCTGATATGCAAGGCATACCACATCTATAAACTGAAATTGCCATATACTTCCCTGCCATAACTGCCTATTGGGCGAAGCAAAAAAAGGAAATCAAGGCAACTTATACAACTTTAAGTGGCCAAACACAAGGAAACAAACAAATTTGGTTATATTTAATTCTTCATTTCACAAGCCAAAGGTGAATTTATCTAGTGAAGAACTGCTGTAGTTGTTTTACTATTTTCAGATACAATGACTGAATTTAGTCCAATAGTACAGAGATAAATTTAATATTGGTTTGAAAAATCATTTAAAATAATCTGGCAATCTTCCTAAAATTTCTATTCCCAACACAAAGCTTGTTTCCTCCCACTTTTAGCGCCACACACACACAAACTAGACTGCAAAAAAATCACTTATTTCTGAGTAATCAAAGTAACAGAAATATCATAAAATCAGATAGCAATTTTCATAAACATAACAATGGCAAAAATACAAAAAGATATATATTAATATCATTTAGGCTTAGGAACTGTCATCTGTGGTGACTATTGACTTATGTAATAAAGGCAATATCCTACTTTAAAATGTGAAAATTTGAATTAGCTATTGAAAATGTCACTTAAATTACAAATAATTTTGTTTAACTGTTATGAATCTTTAGAATATTGATCACTTATTTTCTCTATGATGTAGTAATTTTAAAGTCTAGAAGTCCACCCTCTACAGCTTTAGGATTTCGTGTGCATATAATTTTTGGATCTCTGCTGGGATTTTAGGTTTTCTCTAAGGCAAGAAAGAGGCAGGGTTTCTCCATCATAAATTTACCCACAGAGGATCTAAGTAAATGCTGACTGGCAAACAAAAAGTTTTAGCAGGTTTTCTTTCTAATACGATCCTTTTCTAGAAAAGAGTAACTCAATTTTAAACACACATTTGGTTAAGCTTCACTCCAAAGTGTGAGGTCAGGCAACAGATGGATTTTATGTTTAAAGGGACTATTACAGACAACACAATTCCTGTAAGTTTCTCTATTAATGAAACCAGTAGTAACTCTCAGTCTACTAATCTTAAGACCAAGGTCAGCTCCACCTTAACCTTTTTGTGCCAGAGTAAAAAACAAGCTTTTTAGTCAATCAACATTTATCATGCAGAGTATTGACCTATGATTCAACCAGGGCCCCCAAAATTACTTGTTTACTTTGTCTGCAAAATTAAAATTTGTTATTATTTGAAACACAAACAAAGACCACCATCGAAAAGTGTTAATCAGATATCTGTGGTACAAGGTAGTGGGGAAAATGTAGTTAAATCTAGGTTAAATCAAAACAAACTTTCAGAAATAAGGAGTCAAGCCAGTTTCTTGTTTTTCTCTTATGGAGACTGGAAAGTGTACCAGAAATAGGTAAGTGCTACTATCCCCACATTCAGGTATCAAGTCAAACTTCTCATACACAGATGCCTACAGGTGTCAAGCACAATTAATCATATTCTATTGTGAATTACTTTAATTAGCTAATAGAGATTCCTTCCAACACCTAATGAGATCATGGACTAGGATGGGGCAGGGGAAGAATGTGGTATTTTGAGAGCATTTTTAGAAAGGGTGGAGTACAACAACTGGCAGCTCTAAACAGCAGGAGGGCAGAATGAGGATACTGAACTTGAGAGATGGCGCATGGTCAGGAGGGTGATGAGTAGGTAAAAGATCTATATAAAGAAAAGGAGGTATGATAAAAGAAAATCTTTTCCTACTTTGAAATTCTACCTGGGCCACTTGGCAGGTACTTTCCCACAAAAAGTCACCTAACTGGAGTAGATTAGCACCAGAAATATCTGATCAGCTCCTTAAAAGGTTCTACCTCACCTATACTATGACATGATAAAGGCCAACATCTTTAATAACTGAATGAGCTCTACTCTAAACATTCTGCTCCAGTCATATTTCCATATATCCACTTGTTGTTTTCAAGTGTGACTTTAAGCTGTTCATTTTGTCTGAGTCTTTGCCCCTTCAGGGATGCATCAACTCTACTCATCCTTGAAGATTTAAAGGAAACTTAAGTGTCTTTCCAGAAAAAGCTGATCTTCTTTCCTTGGATGTCCTATGGTTGAAAGCTGAAAAATTAATTAATAAAACTGTAGTCTGACGTTACACTACCATACAGTCACTATCACTATAATGAATACAGGTCAACTTTTCTTTACATGTTTTGGTTTTCCAAAGTTGGTCTTGATCTGAAGCTGGATAGCAAACAATATGACTAAAGGGCTGCGCCACTGGCATTAGCAAGAATGAAAAGAATTTTGATTACTAAGCATGTTGGAAAAAAAACAGCTGGGAATGGAATGCAATAATCAAACACCATATATCAGAGTAGAGAAGGTAGTTGCTGTTCTAGTTTTACTAGAGAACAACAGAGGAGTTTCTGGAATGATTTCTTACTACATAAAGGCAAGACAATGGAGTTGACTACTTAGGGAATCTGTGAAGCCTATTATTATAATAATTACCTCAGAGATGTTTTGAGAGTTACATAAAAACTCGCGTAAAGGACCTCAGTAGAGGGTCTGGCTCACATTATAGTTATTTTCTCCTATTAAGCATTCTTCACACTTTAAAGGCTGTCCAAAAACTTTTTGGTCCACCTAGGAAAACGTGACCAAATAAAGCTGTAATTCTTTCTCTTCCAAGAAGCCACGTATAATTTTAGCCTCTACGTCATTCTTCCCGTCGGACTGTCTAAATAAAAACACATTTGCCTTAATCCGTCTACTAATCGGTGGGATAATAGTAAAGGCTGAGAAAGGCTACATTTTGCCCAAAAGAACGTAGCACTTAATAAGCACTTAAACGGCACTTTAAAATGGTCAAACGTTGCTGGGGAGGGAGGTTCAAATCCAGCGACCTTACTTTCCGAATACACGCTGGGACACACTTTCTAAAGAGTATCGGTACTTCGGGAAAACAAGAGGGCTTAACCAAGAAGCCTACATCTGCCGAATGTAAAGCAAGAAGAGACGACTCAAGCTGAAGGCTGCGGAGCCAGGAATTTGCTAGAGAGGGAGATTTCATGCGTTAGGCTGGAGTCCAAGGCAGGGACCTAGCTGACAGAAGGACACTCACAGGAAGAAAGGCCTAGGAAAACCAACGCGGGATCCCTACCCCCGCAAAGAGAAAAAGTCACCGGAGGCCAGCCACGAGCCCACCGCCGCCAGCCTCATACCTGCGCTTCCCGCTTCCTTCCTCGGCGCCTCGTAATGACCTCACCCACGAGCGCCCAATCCCATGCAGCGTAGATCGCTAGGCGCCTCAGCCAAACAGTCACATCCGGGCCCGAGAGGAACCGCGAGCGAGCTGGGCGTGAGCCCTCGCTTCGTGCCCTCAACCCGCATGGCGGAGCCACGGGCGCGCCACGGGGAGGCCGTGCTAGTCGGGCGGTTCCGGCGCCCGCGCTGAGCCGCGGGGGAGGGGCGGGGGACGCCCGTGCAGCTGGTGCGTCTGCCCTCAGTGAGGCGGGGCGCGCGGCGGACGCCCCCGGGCAGGGGCGGGAGTGGTGGAAGGGCCGGACGGTTGACTGTAAAAGGGGCGGTGAGCGCACTGCTCCGGTCTTAAGGCGAGGTTTGGCCTCCCCAGCAGAGACGGGGCGAAGCGGCGGCGGCGGCCCTCGGGCCGGCTGGTGAGGCGATGGCGGCCCCGGCCCCGGGGGCTGGAGCAGCCTCGGGCGGCGCTGGCTGTAGCAGTGGCGGCGGCGGCGGCGGCGCAGGCTCCGGCTCGGGCTCTGGGTCCGCGGGGGCCGGGGGCCGGCTGCCCAGCCGGGTCCTAGAGTTGGTGTTCTCTTACCTGGAGCTATCCGAGCTGCGGAGCTGCGCCCTGGTGTGCAAGCACTGGTACCGCTGCTTGCACGGCGATGAGAATAGCGAGGTGTGGCGGAGCCTGTGTGCCCGCAGCCTGGCAGAAGAGGCTCTGCGCACGGACATCCTCTGCAACCTGCCCAGCTACAAGGCCAAGGTGAGGGAGCCCCGAGCTACGCCGCTGCCCTCAGCCCCGCTCCTGCGCACCGCTCTCAGCGCTTCTCATCTAAGCTTCTGAGTCAGACGCCTCGCTTCGCCATCCCGCCTTTCCACCGCACCGGTCAATATCTTACCTCACCCCTCCATAAAGATTCTTTTCTGTTTGGATTGAAGTTCTGCTCCTTAACCCACTACACTTCCGTGATACACTTTTTAAAGGACCAGTTGCTTTCCCATCCCTGGTTTTCCATCACTCATTCTACTTTCCACAGTCTTTCCCTTTAAAGGCAGACCACCCCCATTGTTGTACCTTTAATACGCTCATTTTTCTCCCTGCCCTTCAAATAGGCTTTATTAGATCTCCCTGTTGCCTTACATTCGTTAATTTCAAAGATCTTCGTTTTCATCTCACATTTTACCTCATCTTTTCCAAGTTCTGATTTAGAACCATTTTTTTGGTTTTCACCCAGGTTTTCCTTAATTCCTTCCACTATGTTTCAGGCTTATCAGTGAGTGTGGACCTAGGCATCCTGTTAATTTTCAAGATACAGGCTTTCATAGCCCAGACTCCCCTCAGCATCACTTAACCGTCACAATACTTCCTTGTCCTACTATTAAGTGGCTACTTCCTTGCCAAGTTTTCCTTAGTTCCACCTTGATGGTATGTCTCATGTGGTCTATTTGTCATAGAATTCCGGTTTTGCTTGCTGCCTTTTTTTCTTCTAGATTCTCGTGCATATTACTACTATATTCATATACACATAAATGTCAACAGATACAGTAGGGATGAGAGGATTCTTCAGGTGATATAAACAAAAGGCCTCAAGCTTGAGTTCAGTTAGATGGATAACAGCTATTAAGTATAGCAGTCACCAAGAGCATGTATAAGAGAGGATAAAGACTGACTTAAAATGTGGTGAACATAAATACATTAATACATTAATAATTAAAATTAGAAAACATCTCTTATTAGTGCTCGACTGCCAGTGGTGATTGGAGTAAGACATAAACTTTCCCATATGGAATAGATGTAAAATTTATTGTTCTGTAATAAAGAAGGTTTTAGTTAAATAAAATGAGGAATATTGCTGTTAAATATGATCAAGCTTTTCCTATTAAGTGAAATAACAGGTTAATTTACTACGACGATATTTGTACATAGTAGATACTTAGTGGATACTAACTGTAATTTATGTAGTATAGTGAGGAAGATTGCAGTTTTGTCCTGTTTTGCCTGATAATCATATAGGCTTCATAAGTTTTATTTTTTATTTTTACATTGTGTATTGTTTTTATTTACTTTAAATTGAGACATTTTGGTAATTGTTCTATAATAGATAAGTTCACATAATTCAAGAGTCATATAATAATATGTAATAGATAATGTGTTCATGTGCGTCAGCATTCAAAAAAAGCAAAATGTCTTCCTTTTGCCCTTGTCCTCCAGCCACCCAGTTTCCCTTCTTGGAGGCAGCCTGTTACCTATTTTGTATCCTTCTCTAGATAGTTTAGGTTTCTTAAGTTTTTAGCATTTTGTATGTCTTTCTACTACAAGCACTATAAGTATTGCAGACATACTAATAGCTTGTTCATTCAGACATTGGAAGACTTTTCTTGGATATCTTGAGGATAAAAAGATTAATTCAGAAGAAGTCAGATAGTCTAGTAAGGAAGCCCTCAGTCGAATAGAGGAGAAAAAAATGTGTAGAAATAACTAACACATGGTAGACAGATTAAAAAAAAACATATGCTAGAAGTTCAGTGAAAGAGATTTGCAAGTTGAGTGGAGGATTGGAGAAGGTTTGAGGTTGAGATTGTATCTGAGCTGAACTTTAAAGATGGGGAGGATTTGAACATTTTACTAAAAGGAAATATCCTGAACAGAAGCAGGACAAGAGGAAAGCAAAGGCTTTGTACAGCATATACTGTATTTTTATTTTAAAAAATATATGAGTGCCAGGCACCATGCTTATTTTTGTAGATGGAATGGTGAATAAAAACAGATACAGACTCTTATGGATGCCTTGCCTTATAATCTAGTTGGGGAAAATAGATATTAATCAAATAATTACAATTGTGAAGTCATATCTGCGCTAAGTACTATGAAGGAGAGAAACATAGTACTCTGGGTGTCAGTAATGGAGGATTTCACTTAGGATGGTCAGGGAAGGCCTTCTCTGAAGAAATAAAGCATGAACTGAGACCTGAAGGATAAGGATTAATCGGTTAAGGAGTGAGAGAAGAGCCTTCCAGGAGGGAACCTGATGAGTATGAAGGACAAAAAAGTACTTCAGTGTGGCTGGAACATAGAGAGCAAAGGTAAGGTAGGTTTGAGATAAGGTAGAAGGAGTAGGCTGGGGCCTACTTCTGTAGGGAAACCTTTTTAAACTCTAAGAGGGGATTAGGGGTGTGGGGGTTGGTGATATGATTATTATGCATTTTTAAGAGATTATTTCTAGCTTCAATATAGAGAACAAGTTGAAGAGAACCTTAGAAATATGGGTATATCAATTAGGAATTAAGTAGTGGAGCAGATGGGGAGACATTTAAGAGACATTTAGGAAGTAAAATTTATAAGACTTAGCAATAGATTTACATTAGGAGTGAAGAAGAGGGAGGTGTTAAGGATGACTCCTAGATATCAGCTTACATAATACAGTGATTATCTGAGTTAGATAGATTTAGGAGGAATGAATTCAATTTTGGTAGAGTAGAATTTACATTGTTTTGAGATATTCAAGAGATTTCAGATAGGTAGTTGTTAGAGTTTAGAGCTTAGAGGAGAGGCTAAAGATATAAAATAGTTATATTGAATTAAAGTAGTGGAAAATATGTACAGGTAAGCTGAAACTGGATGTATTATGGAGGTCCTTGAAATACAGTTTGGGCTTTGTTCTGCAGTTGGAAACCACAGACGTTTGAACAGATGAGTGACAAAGTAAGAGCTGTGCTTTAGAAAAACTAAGCCATAAGATGACTTGGAGAGGACAAAGGTTAGTGCCTATACCAGAGATATTTAAGGTATAGAACAAATGTGTGAACAAGTGTATAAAGGAGGAAAGGGAATGGTTAGGAGAGCTATTGCAGAGAACAGATCTACACAGGGGACAGCTAGTTGACAAGGTGAGTAAGATGAAGAAGAAGGAAGAGTCAGGATTTCCAGGGAGCCTGGGTAAGAGAGAAGTACAGGAACAGGCTTGGGATAGCATAAAACTAGAAAGTATTTGCAGTTGTCAGTCTATTTAGGATTCGTCTTCTTTTTAAAAATTCATGTTCTACATGTCACCAAATAGCATCAATTATTCCAGTCATACTTAGCATACTTAGCATCTAACTATACAGACTTAGATTCTAAACTATGTCTTAAAGCTCTTTGCCATAATGTTAACATTCCAGGTTGTGCATAAGAATGTGAGACAGGAACTATAGATTAATTCATGGATTTATTTTCCCATCTCACCTGAAGTTTTCAGTATCCATCTCTAAAAGATAAGGACACTTAACATAATCACAATATCATATCTAAAGTATAAAGAAATTTACTGTAATATAAAAAAAGTGTTCAAATTTCCAATTATCTCATAAATTTCAGATGTTTATTTTTAATTTTCAGTCTAATCAAGGTATATATAATGTTTCTATGCAAGCAGTTGATACGTATCTTAAGGCTATTTCAGTTTACAAATTCACCCTCCATCTTCCTCCCTCCACCAAGTAACTTCTTTGTTGAAGAAACCAGGTTGTTTACCCTGTAGAGTTTCCCTTAGTCTGGATTTTGTGTATTTCATTCCCATTGTGTTGCTTAACATGCTCTTCTATCCTCTGTATATCCTATAGAGGTTTGATTCATTTAGTTTAGATCATATTTTTCACAATATATTTTTTACTAGAATCAAGTGGTTGGGATGTGTACAGAATTAAGTATTGTGTGGCACTGACCATGATGGGTAGTACCGAGTTCAGGAGAGTGAAGTCAGGGAGATTGGGTGGTCCTGGTTAAGAATAGCTTAATGGATGTGGTAAGATGAGCTGCTCTTAGAGGATATGGGGGAGAAGGAAGGCAGTTATGATACTACAAACAAGGAGAACAACACAAAATTAGAAATAGGAGGAACCACATCTGGAGAGCTTTGAAGACCAGGCAGAATTTAGAGTTCATATGATAGTCAATATGGAACTATCAAAGGTTATTGAACTGGGATGAAATGTAATAAAGGTACTGTTTTAGAATGACATATCTGTAAGAATTCAGGTAGAAGACTGAAGACCAAGTTCTGGAGAGTTTGAGAGCATAAGTAGGATAGTCACCAAAAAAGTATACAGTGAAAGATAGTCCAAGGTAATAGGGAGATGTTATAGAACTTTGAGGAAGAGCTTGTCAACAGTGTCAATGTGACAAAGAGAATAAGGATAGAAGAAAAGCAATTGGAATTTATAGGAATTGGGGATTGGCATAAATAAGTATTAATTATATATTTTATAATAAAGAGTTAATTGTCTGGATAGTAGTCTTTTGAGTTATTTAGGCTGTACTTAATATTTTGGGGACATTTTGCTCTCCCTTTTCATTCTATATTCTGATCTTTTAGGTGTTCAAAAGTGTCTTATAAATAAGAACAGATAGGGAAAAAATATAGGAATGCTTCAGTTTTACAGCCTCCTTGTGAAAACATAAGATGCCTGAAACAAGCAGGATTTGTTTGTTTTTTATTAAATTTCTCTGCTCTGAAGCACAATGATGAAATAGTGAAGTACTGATTAATAGTAAATGAACAGTGGATGAGGGTACTAGATACCTGATTTCTCTTTGGGGTTCTTGTTCAAACTAGCTGTAGACTTTTAGGTCCATGTACTCATCCCTGAGTTGAACTAGGTGGCATTTAGGGTCCTTCGTAATACTGAAATTCTATGATTCTAGAGTTGATGTATCAGGTTAACTAAAGCAGTGGGTCTTAGCCTTTGGCTGCTTTTGGGTAGTTTGAATAAAGTAGGGTATTTAAGAAAACATACAAAACAAACCCAAATAATAAGAGAAATTGTTACCTGTTCAGAGTAGCAATTTTTATACAGCCTATATACAGTCTATATTTTGGAAGCTTAAAAAAGCTGATAATTACTGCAGGTCAGCTAACTCGTCCTATCAATGACGGCTGTTCTTAATGGCTCTCTATAAATTCTAGTGGTTGAATTTAGATGCTATCTAGGGGATTATTTGATTTGGTAAAATGAGAGTGGTGCTGTCTCATTGTATGAGTGATGCCTACCTAGGAGGGAGGCCAGGGAGCTAAGATAGTTTGTGGTTATTAAAATTTTTCATAAACTTTAGAGCTGCTATGACTAAGTTCTCTATTTTACTTAAAATATTCTTTTGCTGACAGCATTGCCAACATGAAAACTGTGCCTCTCTTAACTTTTTGATATAAAAATATCAAATATAAACAAGAATAGAGAAAATAGTTTAATATCTTCCTATACCTATCACCAAGCTTTACCAATTATTGATTTATGGGCAATCTAGTTCATGTTTACAACACTTACTATCTTGCTCCAACCCTGGATATTTCAAAGCAATTCCTTGATATCATTATCTTATTCATAAACATTTCAGCATTATCTCTAAAATATAAGGATTCTTGTGTATATATTTTTGACATTTTAAGAAGCCTATTTGGAGAAATAATATTATGTTTTAGAATTTTATCGATGATGAAATAATTGGCAGTTATTTTAAATGTTAGGTTAGTATCCCATCCTGAAACTTTAGCCATTTTTTAGAAATACTTATTGTACTGTTTAGAAATATATAACTTTATTGTTTAAAAACACATAGCCTAAAGTTTGGGCATTTTTTAATATTTAAGAAATATCAAACTTCTGTTTCTTTGGTCTGGTTTTCATCTTTTCAGGTACGTGCTTTCCAGCATGCCTTCAGCACTAATGACTGCTCCAGGAATGTCTACATTAAGAAGAATGGCTTTACTTTACATCGAAACCCCATTGCTCAAAGCACTGATGGTGCAAGGACCAAGATTGGTTTCAGTGAGGGCCGCCATGCATGGGAAGTATGGTGGGAGGGCCCTCTAGGCACTGTGGCAGTGATTGGAATTGCCACAAAACGGGCTCCCATGCAGTGCCAAGGTTACGTGGCATTACTGGGCAGTGATGACCAGAGCTGGGGCTGGAATCTGGTGGACAATAATCTACTACATAATGGAGAAGTCAATGGCAGTTTTCCACAGTGCAACAATGCACCAAAATATCAGGTGAGAAATAGGTGTTTTCTGAGATGTGAGCCTTTGTCAAATCATGCCTTTATTTGTTTTAAATTTACAAAATTTAATATAGTAGCTTTGTATGTCTTTTTGGTAATTTTTAATTAAATGGTATAACTATCCTTTCTTTGCTACTCTGATAATCTTCTATTATCTCAATACTTGTTTCCTAATACCTATTCAACCTTGAGCAAGTCATCTTTGCTCTCTACATCAGGGGTTGGCAACCTTTTTCTGTGCAGGGCAGGATAGTAAATATTTTTGGCTTTGTCATCCATATGGTCTCTGTCACTATTCAACTCTGTTGTTATAGCACAAAAACAGCCATAGATAATATGTAAAGAATGAGCATAGCTGTGTTATAGTAAAATCTTATTTATGGGCTGCAGGCCAGCTATGGCCCAGGGACTATAGTTTGCCGACTCATGCTTTAAATTGCCATCTTTCCTATATCATGGCACACCCAAATCTACTTTTTCTAGACATCTCACCCCCACAAATGCACCTGTGTGCATGCACACACATACCATCTGCTACTTAATTAATCCGTTTGTGGATTCAAAGCCTCTGAAGGTGTCATTGATTTCTATAAAGACGGGAAAGTCCAGGCAAACTTTTGTATTTTAAATTCTTTTTGTCTTAGTCTTACCTATACTTATTTGATTCTAGGTCAAAATTATAGTTCCTATTTATAAAGGCTATATGATTACCATAGATTCAGCAGAGTCTAAAACACAATCTGATAAGAAACTGGACATTTTAAGGAATTATAGAGTGCATATTTCATAGGAACATATAGCTTGAAAACTCTAGCCTCAGTAATGACCTCAAGTCAGGCATACTAAAGTAGAACTAAAATTATATTCAATTTCCTGAGATAGAAAAGCCTGGAAGGATTTTCTTTCATAGAATCCTTTCCTCACTATCCTTTCAGTCTCTGCAAATATCCTAAGAAGGGTTTCTGGACTTAATAATCATTAAAGATAAAGTCCATGACTAGTCTTGTGGTGATTTTATAGTGAAAGTCCTTAGTCTTTGTTTTACAGAGAACACAAACTCTTGTATGATTTCAGTTCTTTTAAATTTATTGAGATTTGTTTTCTTCCCAGCATATGACTTATCTTGATGAGTGTTCCATGTATGTTTGAACACATATTCTATTGTTGGATGGAATTTTCTATAAATGATAGGTCAAGTTAGTTGATAGTATTCAAGACTTTTATACCCTTACTGATTTTTCTTTCTCCTGTTCAATCTTTTACTGAAAGGAGTATTGAAATCTCCAACTGTACCTGCTAATTTATCTATTTCTTTTTTTTTAGTTCTGTCAGTTTTTGCTTCATGTATTTTTGGAGCTCTGTTATTAGGTGTATATACATTTATAATCGTTATATCTCCCAGCCTTATTAGCTCTTTTATCATTATGGATTGACTGACTTTGACTCTAGTAATATACCTTTTAAGTTTATTTGGTCTGATATTAATATAGCCATTTCAACTTTCTTATGTTTATTACTGCAAAGTACCTCTTTTCCCTCATCTTTTTTCTTTCAGTCTGTCTTTGTATTGAAAACGGGTCTCCTAGACTGGCTATAATTGGGTCTTGCTTTTTATCAAACCTGATCTTATCATCTCTACCTTTTGATTTGACTGTTTAATCCATTTACATTTAATGTAATTGTTGGGTTGCTTGATATTGTCCTTGTCTCTGTGCCTCTGAAGCTGTTTTCTTTTAAAAAAATGTTTTTTCTTCCTTTTTTTTTTTTTTTGGATTGGATAGTTTCTATTGCTTTATCTTCAAGTTCATAGATTCGTAGATTCTTGCTTCTTGCTCTTTCTTCTTGCTCTTTCTTCTTGCTATGAAGCCAAACTAGTGAATTTTAGTTATTGTCCTCTTCAGCTTTAGAATTTTCATTTGGTTCTTTTTTCTATAGTTTCCATTTCTCTTTTGAGATTTTCTCTTTGTGCATTCATTAATACTAGATTTTTCTTTAATTCTGTGCACATATTTATGATAATTGCTTTGAAGTTTTTGTCTGCCAATCCAATATCAAGGCCTACCAATATCAAGGCCTACTTGGAATCAGTTTCAATTGACTTCTTTTTTTCTCCCTGAGTATGAGTTGTACTTTTCTGTTTCTTTTTGTATCCAGTAATTTTTAAATTGAAAACTGTACATTATCAGTAATATGTACAGTATCTGGAATGTTTTGTTCCTCTAAAAATCGCTTTTTTTTTTGAAGAGTCTTAAGTTTTCTTGTTCTAGCAGGCAGTTAATTTTTGTAGACTAAAGCTGTAAACTGTTTCCACCATGCTGTGCAGCAGCTAATGTCTTTGTTCAATTTTTTGTTTGATTTTTTTGGGGAGGTGAGGTGGGACCTTCTAGCTGCTATTTTTTAGTCTGGTTTTCTGGAGGTTTCCTCTGTAGCTGTGTGGTATAGTGGTCACACCTGGATTTGGGCAGAGTTTATTCTAAAATTTGGGGGCTCATCCTTCTAGAGTTCCTACTCTTAAGTTTCCAAGTACTCTACCATCTCCAAGTATTACCCTCTGACATTTAAAGTTAGTAAGACTTCTGCTTTCTGCTCTGTATGCTGAATCAAAGGTTAAAGCAAACTTGCAAATTCACCAGGAGTGACACTGTCTTCTTAGTTTCATCTTCTGTAAAATAGGGATAACTCCTAGTTATCAAAAAAGATAAAACAAAGTACAAAACGAATATCTCACAAGATATTAATTTTTTATTTTTTGTTGCTTTTCATGTTTTGATGGTACAGTAGTTCTGATGATGATTAGGATATTCTTGGGTCCATAAAATGGGGTATAGGTTAATCGCAAGTTAGGCAAAGGGAGGAAAAAAAGCAGATGTTAGTAGTTATTTGTGTTAGGAAATATAGTGAAGGAAAGTAATAACAGCAGGAGTTATACTTGGCAAGTATTAAATTATTATTTTTTATTGCAAATGTTAGGACTTTCTGCCTCCAAGTATATAGATGTTTCAACCTTTTATAGATGCAACTTATAAAGATAAAACATCCTTATTTCTTTGCTTACTTTTCCAAATGGGAAAATAACTGGATATATTGTGCTTTCAGTTTAGTTAACAATCAGTGCTTCTATTTTTATAATGAACAGATGTTTCAGAGCAGTGGTCTACAGAGTGACTATTTAATAAGCCTATTCTGCATTTTTAGAATCTGTAGTCAGATTTGGCTATTCATGACCATGTAAGTTCCACATTGTATATAGAACTGCTTTGTAAACTTTAAAGGCTATGTAAGTATTTCGTTATAGTATATATGTAATTTTTTATCGTGGTAAAATATATACAGCATTTATAATTTTAACCATTTGTAAGTGTATAGTTCAGTGGCATTAAATACATTCACAACGTTGTATAACCATCATCATTATCTATACCCCAAACTTTTTCATTATCCCTAACATAAACTATGTGCTCATTAGAAAATAACTCTTTATTTCCCTCCCTGCCCCCAGCTTCTGGTAACCTCTGTTCTACTTTCTGACTATGAATGTGAATAGTCTAGGTGCCTGTTATAAGTAGAATCATTACAATATTTATCTTTATGTGTCTGCCTTATTTCATGTAGCATAATGTTTTCAAAGTGCATTTCTTTTTATGGATGAATAACATTCTATTTTACATATATACTATAGTAATTTGAAAAGTTTAGATAGTCTTTTTTGGTAAATTACTATACCAAATTATAGCTGTTAGTGGTAACCTTCTTAAGAAAAGCCTTTTAACAGAGTAAATAAAATCTGGAGACTGTTCAAAGGGAATATTTAAATTTTCAATATTAAATGTAGATCCCATGCAAGTCTTAAATTAAAAAAAATTTTTCAGAACAGGCAGTTGTAATGAAATTGATATATTTTCTTTCCGATATTTCTCTAGATAACTTTTAAGGTATATATCCAAAATAATATTTTCAACTTGTTCATTTGTTTCATGTTTCTTCTATCTGTGCCCTTGGTGGTTTTTCTTCTAATCTTCTTTTGTTATCTGTTTGCAGATAGGAGAAAGAATTCGAGTCATCTTAGACATGGAAGATAAGACTTTAGCCTTTGAACGTGGATATGAGTTCCTGGGGGTTGCCTTTAGAGGGCTTCCCAAGGCCTGTTTGTATCCAGCAGTTTCTGCTGTATATGGCAACACAGAAGTGACTTTGGTTTACCTTGGAAAACCTTTGGATGGATGACAGTGACTTTCTTGGGATGAAAGACAGTAGAGGAGATATCTTCTTGTGGAAAGTAAAATCATGAAGTGACAGTGTCATACATGCATGCCCAAGAAACATCCTGAAAACATGAAATTGTTAACTGGAGAAGCAACTCTACAGCAGAGATTATCTTAGTGTTTCCTCTTTCTACTGGGCCAGAAAAATCCTCAGGGTTGCAGTTGGTTGAGTGGGCAGTTGACATATGCATGTTGCAACAGATTTTGTCTGTAAGCTAGCAATGTGTTATTTCCAACTTTAAGGTGAGATTTTAGAGATGCTGTAAAAGGAATAAGATAAGGAAATAGCAAGATTTGTAAGTAGTGTGTTTGTGAAGAAAGACTGATCCTGTTTTACAACTGCCTGTTTTTTCTCCAGACCCTTTTTTTCCAGCCAGCTTAACTATCAGAAATGTATGAAACTGGTTGGGTTTTATTTAATATTTTTAATATATGGAGAAGCATGGTCTGCTTGGACTGCACTTCTCTAACAGTGAGATGTAAAATTGTGCAGCTATTTTAAAAGTTGTATATACAAATATGTGTGTAAAAACAACTGTAAAAAAAAAAACAGGACAAAGGGGTTGCTTTGTTCTAGTCCAATTTCTTAAAAACCACTACATGGTACAAAATTAAAATAACATTTAGAGACAATTAGGTAACTACAAAGAAGAGGATTTTAAGAGGAGATATGTTGTATAGGCTTATTTTATATTGGGTTTACAGTTTCCATAGCAATTATAGTCTGTTTTTTTTTTTTAATGATCAAAATTATTGTAAAAATCCTTTAATCTCCTGGCTAAAGATTGAGGGAAGGCAAATTTATTTTTAATCATACGTATATCTGTAATAATAATGATGTGCATCTTGCATCTGGTTTTATTTTTTGGCCTTCTGAGAAAATGTCTCATGACAACACAGAACATTGCCATTTGCTTTTATGGGCCTCAAATATGAAAGCTGTTAGTCACAGACCTTAGGAAAAGAATCAATTAATGGTCCTTTTATTTTATAAATTTATAATGTTGTAGATATTATAATTTTTTAAATTTTCATATTGTTTACATCATGCAACAGTCTAAGCCTCAGACTCTTCATTGGGGTTATCGAGAAAATGTTTACTCACCCACCAGGAACAGTGCCAACCTGAACTCAGGTTAAGAATGTTCTTAATCTCAGTATATATAATTGCCCCCATGGGACTTGGAATAAAACACCTTGTGCTGAAACTTCAGGTTGGCGATATTTTGAAGGTTTCATTGTAGAAGAGTTTAACATTAATTCCTATTCTGAATTTTTGACTAATAAATTTGATTTCACTATTACTCCTTTGAATTAATAATCCAACATACATGAGCTGAGATTTTCTTTTGTTAGAAGAGAAACAAACATCTTTCTGTATGAAAGTATAAATTGTATGGTGTTAGATACATCTTTGTGATAAGAACTGACTAAGGCAAGTGGAATCTTTGTACTTTTTAGGTTATTGCTGTATGTATATTTTGTCTTTAATAAAATTAGGGACAGCAAGCAGCTGGTTGAGGTTCTTGGGCTGCTCTTTAAGAGTTAGGATTATCAGTACTCCTATGAAGCAGGGGATTTGAATCATGAACAAAGATTTATTTTTGCCACCTGACAGGTTTACATATATTTATTATGTATTTGTTATGTTGCTTAAAGATGAAATTTGTTAAAGATCCTTTTCGACATCTATGTCAAGAAGAAACTCCTGGAAACCATATTTAATAGTACATAGTGAAATTATATGTTACATGTATTAGAGACTATAGCTGCTACAGAAATTGATTTTTCTTGGTGTGGAATGACTCAATTTGTCAAAGTTTAAAAGAGAACTGGTTCAAGATGAAGATTGAGCTAGTTAGAAAATTATAGAGACCTTTAAATACTTGTTTCTTTTTCAGGTTGTAGTACAGCCAACTCCAAGAACTTATGCTCAGAGTTTTGTTTATAATGTTTTGCCTTGTTAGTAAACATTCATTTTGTAACAAAGTTTTGAAGATGCTGAGTGGAAAACAGAAACATATGGTAATTGCATATTGAACCTAAATCAAATAAATCCCTAAATATTTAACAAGCTATTTTTAAAGATTTAGATCCTCTAATATCCCATTTGCAAACATTATAAAATTGGAGGTTCATATTTAGCATGAACATTAGGGGAATGAAGAGCCTTCATTTATAACCTGATAAATTAATTTGTTACTGGAGACCAATAGTAGCTATACGGAATATTAAAGCAAATTGCTACAATGTGCAAGGAAATGAGATCTCTTTTTTATTGGTGCTAAGAGACCTTTTAGGTAGAAGACCGTTGCACCTAAAGATTGAGTATAAATCATCAAAATCAGTAGTTATCCTTAGCTGTACTTTGAAGTCATGCACATTTTGAAAAATATTGGTACTTGGGTTCTATACCCTAAGATTCTGATATTGGTCTGTCATAAGACATGACAATAAGGATTTTTAGAAATTCCTGGATGATTTTCAATATGCTGCCAAGGTTGAGTTCAAAATTCACCTTAAGTTTTCTCATCTGTGAAATTAAAAAAAAAAAATCTTTGCTCCCTCCCTTCACTACCTCACAAGGATATTGAGAGTAAAGAAAATAATGCGCAAGTGCTTGTGAGATGGATAAAAAGTGCTATTGAAAGGCAAAGTAGTATATTTCAGCTAAAACTGTAAGCAGGAAAAATGTATAATTGAATTTGCTTTGTTGACATGAGAAACTGGGAGCATTTCCTTTGGTTCTTAACTTTCATGAAGCATGAGATGTGTAAAGCAAACATTACTATTACTCCCATTCATACTATAGTATTCTGTCATACTTGAGATAGGCTATTCTAATTATCTGGTTTTACATAGGAAAGAAATATTAAGGCTTGAAGTCTGTGATGATCAATGGTTCATAATTCATTAAAACATTTCATACAAAGAGTTCTGTGGTTACATATATATCATTTCATAGTTGCTGTTACTTTTTAATCTGATTTTTTAATACTAAGCCATTTATTTCATCTTCATTTTTATTCATGTAAGTTTACGTTTAAACTTAAGGCACCTAAAGCAAGTAGGTTTTGCAGAAAAGACTAGAAAATAACAGAGCCCTAAACCATATAGTGGTCTTATATTTAACTTTTAGGCCTCCAAACTGTTGTTTATGGAGACATATTAATATTTTTTGATGATTTTAAAAAATGAGCAGTGTGAAGACATAGAAACTTAAGTTTCAAAGATTAACATTGAGAAGCTTACTCTCCAGAAATCAAGGGACCATTCGAAGCCTTCCTTAAAGGAACAGTTTATACCCAACCCAAATGCTATCTTCACAAAGCATTCCTCAATTCCTCTAGCTGAATGTAACCTCTCTTTTCTTGGAATTTTCCTATTTTCATATTTTATCTATATTTAACCTATGTGGTATTACTTTACATCTTGTTAAATTTATTTATTGATTATTTGTTAGAGTCTTTTCTCCCCTGGACATCTTAAGACAGGATCTCTAATGGACTTGTCTTTATGCCCATATCATCTTGGCCCAATAGGCAGGTGCTCCAATATTTGCTGAAGTAATAGAGAACTATGTAGGAAGACATAAGCTTCTCTGAAGTTACTCTAAATAACACAGGATGGATGAGAAAGAAATTCTTTTTGTGTCCTGTCCAAGTGAAGCACAAAGGAAAGGGATGCAATTCTGAGTCTAATAAGGAAACAATAAAGACTGTGAATGCATTTTAGCTTTTCCCCTTTATTCTTAAATATTGGTTAACTCTGATTTTTAGTTCTTGGTGCAGATTTCATATTTGTTTAGAATCAAATTTAGAATTCTGTATTTTAATTTTTTGAAATTCTGTTGTTTCCTTTAGTTTCTTAATAAAAAGTTAAAACAAACATTAACCTCCTGTTATTGCTTACATTTAAAACACGGAACTTGTTTATGTTAGAAAAACGGGTATCTTAGTAGCCAAATGTAATGAAATTTACCTACAAGTTCCATGGCTTTTAATACTGGAATCCGCATTTCCAAAGTTTAGAATAGGACGTGGTCAGGGAATAGTAATTCACTAGGATCCTGTTGCCCTATTGCCTCCACCCCCAGCTGACAGTTTGATAATGTGGTTGTTTGCCAAGAATAATAAGAAATGGGCATGGCTGAACAAATGGCTCCTGTGATCCAAAACCTTAAGAGAGAATCGGTTGATCATGTTGCTAAAAGTTGCTTGATATATTAATGTTAAAATTTATATGAAAGGTTTTAATTTTCTAAAAGAAAAGTAGGTGTGAAATTTCTGTATTTATCTTGTTATTTAGTGGGAATAGATAATCAGGGACAGCTTTACCAGTTTGTTGTCCTAATTTCTTTTTTGGATCCTCCCCCAAACCGTTTGCTTTTTATTTAATGTATTCATTAAAATGTTGAGAGCAACATGTTCTCTACTCTAGAATATAGTTTGTTAATAGAAGCAGCCCCTCAGGATTTAAGATTGACATTATTCAGCTCATGTATATAAGAATTCATAATGAATAACTCAAGAAGTAAAAATACTTTAGGAAGTTTTTCTTAGATTATCCTGTTGATAGTCCTTAATTTCTGTTTCTTTTTAAACAAGAAAATATTTAAGAAAAAGGTTAGGAAAGTCAGGTCCTGCTTATCCTATTGTATAATACTAAGTCATTGTATTTCTGCTCCCTCCTTTTCTCTAATAAATGGGGGGGGGGGGTGGAAGGAATGAAATTAATGATGGTTTTGAGGTCCTATCTCCCTTGAGAAAGACTCCATGAAATAATTTATTAAAGTGCTCATATCTAAAGTTAATTAGAGGCATATTGTAATGGGACTAGGCCAGATATCTTTATTTATTTTAATGTAGCTAACTTGTTCACATTTTCCAACCAATGTTTAAAAGTTCTTTTATTCATCTATCCCCCTTTATTGGTCACCTCTACCCTTGAAGAAAGAATGCTTAAGGTTGGAATGAGAGGAATCAATGACTTCCCTCTAACAAGCCAGAGTGACATAGTTCATGAACAAATTTCCCAGAGCAATAAAGAACATGGATTGATGGCTACTTACTGAAAGGCACATTGGTAACTGAAACTGGCTACACTGAGGTTTTGGGAGCTGCCAAATGCATTCACTTTTCCAAATACAGCCTAGAAGAATAGTAGACTTCAGCGCCTATGGAGCCACCCAGAATGGATAGTGACTCTATACCACTTTGAATTTTAGGTGGCCATGACTGAGCCATAGCTTCTGGAATTGTGAAGATCTCTCTGCCTATCCAGCAGCTAGTCACCTACTTAGCAGTTTAGAAAGAATGAAAGAGAAGATAACTCATAATTCATGAAATATTTTTTGGCACCAATACATACCAGGCTTTTGCCAGATCCTCAGGATGTAGTGATGAAATGGTCTGTTCTAAAGTTGTTTACATGCTAGTGAGAGAGCAGATATGGAAATAGATTACCATGAAACAGTGGAATACTTGCTTTGATGGAGTTATGTATGAGGTCCAGTGTAGGACAGGGAGAGGGAGTATTAAACTTAACCTGAGGTGATACTTAAGCTGAGTCTTAGAAGATGAATAGGAGTTAGTGAGGACTGATCCACTATTCTAAGCAGATGCAATAGTATGTACAATGATATAGAAGCATAAGTAGATCTAGTATGTATGGAAATGATGCATCCTAGAAGAGTAGTGGCAGAGGATTTGGAACAGAGAGATTAGGGCTCAATCATCACTGTCATGCTAAGGAGTTTGGGTTGATCTTATTTATCATGAGGAAGCCGTTCAAAGGTTTTTAGTGGGAGCATGGCATGATCCATGGTATTTTTAAATGATTACTCCAGCTGCACAAGGCACTAATAGAAAAATGGGAGATGGGTCAGGAGGTCTAAACAGGAAATGATGAGGTCCTAAACTAAGGTGACTGTAAGGACATAGAAGAAGAATGCATTTAAGAGGTGTTCAGGAAGATAGATGGAAACCATTGGTATGTAGAGGGTAAGGCATTTTTTTGGTGTGGGCATTTAGGAGAATAATAGTACTCTTTATTAATATAGGGAATTGAAAAGGAATGGATTGGAGTAGGAGGTGATGAGTTCAGTTTTGAACATGTTGAATCTGAGGTAGAAATATTCAAAAGAGTGTTGGAAATTAGTCAAGGGTTAAGGAAGGAGATAGCCAACTGGCCACTGAACAGCAATGACAGCTATTGATGTGCTGTTTTTTTTATTTCTCTACTCACTCCACTGTACTCCACAACCCAATGGGCAGAGTGAGCAGAGAGTGTGCTGGAGTACATTAGAAGGACAACCAACTGCCCCCAAAGTGGTGACTCTACTGAGCAAAGGCTGGTGGGTTTTCGTTTTATTTAGCTTGTGCTCTACACCAGTGGTCCCTAGCCTTTTTGGCACCTGGGACTGGAGCTCCTATGAAAATCTAATTCCAGATGAACTGAGGTGGAGCTGAGATGGTGATGCTAGCGCTAGGGAGCAGCTACGAATACAGATGAGATGAAGCTTCCCTTGCTGGCTGGCGCTCACCTCCTACTGTGCAGCCCAGTTCCTAACAGGCCACAGATCACTTGGCCCAGGGGTTGGGGACCCCTGCTCTACATCTGAGAAACAATCCTAGCACTTCAAATTTTCCAAGTGTCTCTTTTATTTTATTTTTATTTATTATTATTATTTATGCCTACAGCACCTGGTCTTCCTAGGTGGTCTTCCATCCAAGTACTAACCAGGCCCAGCCCTGCTTAGCTTCCAAGATCAGACATCAGGCTTGTTCAGGGTGGCATGGCCGTAGACCATGGACCATGGCTCCACTGGGGCACGAACCCAGGACCTTCTGTGTGTAGAGCAGACGTGCTAACTGCTACACTATGGAACCATATCCTCAAGTGTCTCTTTTAAAGGTTTTTGGGGAGCTCAGTAATTTTCTATCATGAGTAGTAGTTCAGGTGTCACAGGTTCTAAATCCTGGCAGTGGTGCTAGCATGACATGATTCCTGAGTAGATTTCTTCCCTTCTAGGGCTGTTGTTTCCTTATCTGCTTAAATGAGGAGGTTGACCCAGTTCAGTGGTTCCCATTTCTGGATGCCCACTAGAATCACTTGGGAAGTTTTTAATTTTTTAAACTGCTTATTGAGATTTAATTGACATACAATAAGTGACAGGGTAGCAGTGAAATTTGAGTGCTAATTCAAAGTTGAGAAGCTGCATCTTTGGTCTGGTCACATGTTAGAATCAAACTTTTTACCTCTTAAAAAATATATAATCATTGAAAATTGCTTCAGGAAAGAAATAATAAAACCTGGTGTTATAGGTTGAATTGTGTCACCTCTAAAATCACATGTTGAAGTCCCAATCTTACCAGTCCCTCAGAATGTAACCTTAATTTAGAAATAGAGTCATTGTAGATATAATTAGTTGAGGTCATACTGGAGAAAAGTGGGCCCCTAATCCAGTGTAATTGGTGTCCTTACAGAGAGGGAGTATTTGGAAAGAGATATGCACATAGAGAGAATGCCATGTGAAGATGAAGACAGAGATCGGCGTGATGCAACAGAAGCCAAAGAAAACCAAAGATTGCCAGCAAACCACCAGATGCTAGGAAAGAAGCCCAGGACAGATTCTTCCTCATAGCTCTCAGAAAGATCCAACTCTGCCCACATTAGGGTCTAGGACTCCTGGCCTCCAGAACAGTGAGATGATAAATTTGTGTTGTTTATGCCATCCAGTGAAGTATTTTGGTATAGCAGTCCTTAAAAAGTAATACACCTGGTAAAATTTCTCTCTACCAATTCTCCTGTTTCTCTCTGAAGGCAACTGCAATACTGTGTGTGATTGTTCATTGGAGCAAGGAGATAAGGCCAGGAACTATTTCAGGGTATTACAGATTTGTTGGAAGGTCTTTGTCGGATTACATTTTTTAACCCTGTGTTTGTAAGGTACATAGTATAGTGGATAAGGGCATGAAATCTAGAGTCAAAATTGCCTGGATTCAAAATCCAGTTCTACCACTTACTAGCTCTGTAACTTGGGAGAAGCGATTTCTCTGTGCCTACGTTCTCTTATCTGTAAAATGGGGAGAATAGTGCTACCTACTTTTAAGGATGTTGTGAAGATTCAATGAAAGGCATGTTGAGCTCCGTAGAATAGTGCTAGGAACACAGTAAGCATTTAACACACTTCTCATTATAATTACTGAACTGCTTTACCTACCTACAATAGGTAAACACCATTAGGAAACAATCATGAGGGAAAAACATTTTTCTAGTGTGTGGGGTGGTGGGGATGGTGGTGGGAATCTTAATAGGAACTGGTTTGCTAAATTAAAGACAAGAATAAAAAACTCAGGTCTTTTGGATCTTGAAAAAATGAAGCATACTTCTTGCCTCAAGCTTCTATTTCCTGCTTTAAGAGAGAGACTGAAGGATGGTGAGGCTTGAAATTCAAAGGAAAGCCAGCTTAGTGATCTGCTTTTTGTTTGCTGATCTTGAATAGTTAGCCCCTAGCTGCTCACTGGCTTCTTATTTTGAGCATTAAAAACAAGAGTAATTGCATTGTTAATAAGTTGCTCCCTCTCTTTAGGCTTTATGCTTACATATTTCACTGGATTCCTTTCCTGGACAACTTGGAGTTTAATTTGGGTTGCTTTGGGGATACTGAAGTGAATTGAGGGTCACTGAGGGAATATTTTAGGGAAAAGACAGTGTCAGCTTGGGCTGCTATAACAAAATACCATAAACCAGGTGGGTTATAGGCAATAGAAATTTATTTCTCAAAGTCTGAAGGCTGGAAATCTGATATCAGGATGCTAGGATGGTCAGTTTCTGGCGAGAACCCTTCTTCTGGGTTGCAGACTTTGGATTTTTCATTGCATCCCCATACTGGTGAGATGAGAGCAGAGAAGCAAGCTCTCTCATGACTTTTAAGGGCACTAATCCCATCCATGACAGCTCCACTCTTATCTTCACCTAATCCTAATTACCTCCCAAAGACCCCACCTCCTAATTCCATCACATCAGGGGTAGGGTTTCTAAGTATACATTTTAGGGGGACACGAACATTCAGTTCATAACAAACAGCAAATGAATTATATGTTCAAATCCTCTACTGCTTCAACCAGATGAAATGTTCTTGCTTCTCACAGAGGGAAATTTAGAGCTATAGGTTTGGAGGTGGAAAAGGAGAACTTGCAGGAAGATGGAGCCAGGTATCTGCCCAGAGGACGTACCTACTGTATCCACAACACTCTTTTCCCTACTGTAGCCTCTGTGTGTCCCCTGATTTCACAACCTGCTGTGGCCTGTCACCCTCATACCCAGTCTCTGACCCAGTCTCCTTCCCTGAAGGAGCTCCTCCCATGAGGAAGCATGGGATATGGTAAAGGACAAGGGTATTACAAGGCCTTGTCCTCTGTGCATCTGTTTTTCAGTGCCTTATTAGAGATGGCTGATGGGAAATTATGATTGAGGCTTTCTTATCTCTTTTCCCATTAGAATCATGACTAGCAGCAAAAATAAAATACTGACAGCCTCTAGTCTAGAGAATCAAAATAGAGCTCATGCTCCTCTTTTGGATTGTTCATTTATCTCTCATCTACTGAGCATGGCTTAGCATGTAGAGTGGGGTATTGGGACTAGGTCCTTGCACTCGGGTTTTTGTAGATGTTGTGCTTAATATTTTTGAACACCTACTATGTGCTTTACCTACATTATCTCATTTATTTATTACAACATCTTGATGGTGATAAATGTTTTATAGGAGACAAAACTGAGTCTCACATAAGACAAATGACTTGCTGAAGTCTCACAGCTTTAAGCTTCATAGTTTGCATTTGAACCCAGATCTGACTCAAAAGCCTGGTCACTTTTCATTCAAGGGGGAAGCAGACATGTCAATGGACAGACATCCTATAATAAGTTAAGTGCTCTTTAAGAGGCAGACACCAGTGATAGTGGGGTGTCTGACTTGTCTAGAGAGTCACTGGAGGCACTCTGGCAGTTGTCTTATTCATCAGGACTGGAGAGACAATGGGAATGGCACACGCCTCTTCCCTCAATGCACATTTGGTGTCCCAGCTTGCTCTTCTCTGCTTCTATTCTCACCTCAGTGCTCTGTTCCCTCTTAGTCTGCCCATTACTTATGATCAACCTCTGACCTACGTCTGGGTTCCCGGGTAAAATACAGGATGCCTGATTGAAATGTGAATTTCAGATAAATAATTTTTTTTTTTAGCATAAGTATGGTCCAATGTTGCATGAGATATACTTTTGCAAAATAATTATTCATTATTTGTCTGAAATTTAAACTGCAATTCTTTGTCCTGTATTTTTATTTTCTAAATCTGGAAACTCTAAAACCCAGCCAGAGTGCTCTTGCCTTACTCTTCTTAACACTTGGCTTTTCATGTAGCATCCTGAGAGCAGCCTGGTTCTGAGCTCCAGGCCCCACCCAAGCTCTCCTCATCTGCTGCTGTACATGCCCCAGTGTGAGAGCTGGGTCTACTGCTGCTGCAGAGAAAAGCTTTCATCATATTTTCTTGCTTTGCTTCCTCTGAGAATACCTCCCTGGCACCACACTGGCAGGCTGGCAATGTAGGCAGAACCTGAAGGTAGAAATTGGCAGAACTTCATCTCAAAGGAAATGGCCCAAGAGGGGAAAATGATGAAACAGCAAAAGTCTGTGGCCTAAACACAAAGCACAGACTGTTATAAATATACTTCACTTTACAGGCTGGAAGAGGCAGACATTTTGTTATCTGATCCTTTTCTCAGAGTTTCTGGTCTCTTTTTTCCTCTCCTCTGTTCAAATACCTACTAAGGACCTGCCTTGAGTACCACACCTCAGACAAAACTTTGCCCTCAAGGTTATCATGGGCTGGCAAGGAAGTCAAGACCTGTCTAAATAGCTGTAACATATGGTAGAAAATGCTGACACCTGAAGGAAGTGTTGAGAGAATGCTATGGAACTACAGAGGAAGAAAAGGGCATGTTTGGGTGAGTAAGAGAGGGATTCAATCCAAGCAACTCCATGGAAGAGGTGTCTTTTCAATAGACCCTCAAAGGATGAATAATAGTTAAACATTTCTCAATTTGCTAAATAACAAATTGTTGAACACAAATTCAGTAATAGATTCAATTTTATCTATTTGTCAAATGACTAGCTCACTAAAACCTTGTTTCTTTTAACTTTATAGAGTTCATAGCAAATTTTTTTTACCAAGGCTTCTAAATATTTATTTATTATTTAAAAAAATCTCAGACAAAGTTTATGTTCCAAATGTCAAAAATATTATAAGGTTGGCTCCTCTCTTTCACCCAATTTTAAATCCATCTGCTGCCTCTGTAGGTTTCTATGACTCCACTGACTTGGCTCCTATAGGTACTCCCTTTTGCAGACACCAAACCTGAAGTTTTCTCTGTCTTGTGACTATTCTTTGTAATTTTGACAGGCTTTTTGTTTTTGTTTTTACTTCTTTTGTTTTGTTTTCTTTTTTTGTTGTTGTTTTAAAAATAAGCAGAAAAATGAAGGGAATAACAACAAACACCTCTGTGCCCACTGTTCAGTTTTAACAAATCTTAACATTTTGCCATATTTGGTTCAAATGATTTTTCCCTAGAAACAAAATATTACAGATATAGTTCAAGCCATATACACTCTTGCCTGTGATTTGATTCCTTTCCTTTCTCTTCTTTAGAATCTGACACTTTTCATTCTCATGTTTGTTTTTTAACTTTTCTACTTATGCATGATTCACAAAAAAAAGTTTAGCATTGTTTTGTATATTTATAAACTATATATGTATATATATATACATATATATACTATAAAATCTGTTTATGTTCTAAATGCAATATCCTTATGAATTATCCATAATTAAACAGAGTAAATTCATTTTAAATTACTGTACAACATTACATCTTACAACTATACTACAATCTATCTATTCTTCTGCTGACAACCATTTAGATTATTTCTAATCTTTTATTATTACAAACAAAGCTGGAATGCATTCTGTATTTATGCTAGAGTCTCTCTAGAGTATGTTACTAAAAATGGCATTCTTAGTTTATAGGTTATGCTCATCTTCACCTTTGTTAGGTATTGCCTAATTGATTGTTAAAATATTTGGACTAATTTACACTTACCAGCAATATTTCTGTTTATCAAGTAAGGAGCAGGGAAAACCCTGCAGATAATACAGGATACAGGTATGTTTCAACCTGCAGGTATAAGGGGATGCATGTGGTGCCCGATTCTGACCTTTTCATCGGGAAGTGTACTGAGGCCAGGCACAGATGGATGTACCAGGTATTATGTACAAGGGAGGGACTACAAATTTCCTATTGCCCCACACATTTATAGAAGAGTATGGAGGAATCAGGATCATCAAATAAAGCTAGCTTTGCAATCATGGTTTCAGCCTTCCAGGTGTGATAAATGTGTTAGAAATAGCCAAATAATTGAGAGAATTTATATACCAAAGGCTTTGCAGCCCTCCTTGAAGAGCAGGCTCATTACTAGGCTACCTAAAAGAGGTTCACAATGGGTCATATTTGTAATACAAAGTGGGGGGAAGAGTGCTTTAAAAAATTTTAATATAGGCCTTTAATCTATCTAGAATTTATTTTTGTTATGAAAGTAGAAATTTCATTATTTAAAAAATATGATTAACATGTTATCTTAGTCCTATTTATTGATGAATTTATCTTTTCCTCCATTTATTTGTACTGCCCCTCTGCCACTTATCAAGTTTCCATGTATATATGGGTCAGTTTCTAGGCTCCCTGTTCCTTTGGTCTATTTCTCTACACATAGGGCTTATATAATACACTCTTAGTTCTCTTTATTTTTAAATCAGTCTTCATTTTTGAAAGAGCAAGTCTCTCAACGTTGTGATCTTAAAAATTATTTTGTTTATTCTTGGCCCTTTGCTCTTCCACATGAATTTTAGACCTGGCTTGTCACGTTACTTGAAAATTCTGTTTTATTGTTGTATTAAAAATAGAAAATATAAATCAATATACATATTGAATTGATAGATTTGGGAAGAACTGATATCTTTATGATAAAGTGTATTCTTAGCTGAGATGTTGATATAGCTCACCATCCTTTATATCTTTCAATATTATCTTTGAGGAAACAATAATTAGATAGGATTCCCCACTTGAGTTTGGAACAAATTGAGAAGTAGAGGAGTAGTACTAGGGAGGCCAAAATATTAACTTTACTGCTGATAGAGATCAGGTTAGAGAGTGTGGCTTTAGGTCAGATAACCAAGTGCTTGGTAGATCAAGCCAACAAATATTAGTAAGCATTCAAAAGATTTATATGAACAATCTAATAGAGATAGCTATATATAAGACACTGTCAGCTGTTTGCTCGCCAAGAAAAAGAAAAATAGAATTGAGCCTAGCATGCACAGACTATTCTTTCTTAATTTACTAATTAATGTCGCTCTGCTCTCCAAGGGCAAAGAGACTGAGAATGTCACACCAGCAGAGCTCCTTTCGAATGGATGGAAGTCTCCTGTAGGAAAGAAGTGTTCTTTCCTTACAGGTACACAATATATATATTTTTAATTGAGAGCAAAATTTATTTTCAATTACATTTTTCATTGGTTATTATGGTTATATAAGAATTATATTAGTTTATAGATGATAACCTCATTTTCAGCAACCTGAGAACAATCTTATGAGATAGGTACAGTTATTATTCCTCTTTTAGATGAAGAAACTAAGGCAATGGAGAGTTTAATAACTTAATTTCTTTTTATGGTTGTATAATATTTCATTGTATGAATATACACATTTGTTTATCCATTTGGTAGACATTTGGGTTTCCAGTTTTGGGCTATTATGAATGATGATGCTCTGAACATTTATGTCCATTTTTTTTTCACATGAACATATGCATAAACATATGCTTTCAATTCCCTTGGGTGAAATTCCCTAGTAGTAGAATTCCTGGATAATATAGTAACTCCGTGTTTAAATTTTTGAGGAATGGCCAAATTGTTTTCCACAGTGGCTGTACCATTTTACATTTATTGCAGTGTATGAGGGTTCCAATTACTCCATATCCTTGCCAACACGTATTTGTTTGTTTTTCATTTCTAGCCATCCTAATGGGTGTGAAGTGTATCTCAAGTTTGTTTGTTTGTCTCTTTGTTTGTTTGTTTGTTTTGTTCCACCACCTTGCCTTTCCCTCAGGTCTTCTCAACCCATCTTCTCTTCCAGGACAACATTGTGTCTTAAAACAACAAAGGAAAATCATTCAAAGGGAAGAATGCCTGACTGTCCTCAGCAGAATTCAGTGACTTGGCACACCTGGCTCTTATAGTCCTGAACTTTTTACCTACAATAAATATGTTCTGTTTCCAGATCAATCTTCTTCACTACATGCCACATGTGGCACTGGACACAGTTCTTTGTACACAATAGGTGTCGATGAATGTTTAGTGAGTGAATGCAGTGGGGAAACATGTGGCATCTAGGTGGGGCCCAGAAAGTATCGCCTGGATCTTATGTTTTAGTAAGAGTGTCTTAGTTAAGATTTTCCCCACATTTATGCCCTGATCCCATTTTTAGGGTGAACGCATATGTGCTGTCCTGTTTTTTTTTTAAACAACTTTTCATTTTTCAAGTATAGTTGACATTCAATATTATATTAGTTTCAGGTGTACAACATAGTGATTAGACATATATATAACTTACAAAGTGATCACCCCAATAAATCTAGTACCCATCTGAGACCACACATAGTTATTACAATAGTACTGACTATATTCCCTCTGCTATACTTTACACTCCCATGAGTATTTTGTAACTACCAATTTGTACTTTTTAATTCCTTCCCCCTTTTCACCCATCCTCCCACTGTCCCCCCATCTTTATCTGGCATCTTTCAAAATGTTCTCTGTATTTATGAGTTTGTTTCTTTTTCTTTTTTCTTGGTCTCTTGTTACAGCCTTTGTTTTAAAGTCTATTTCATCTGGTGTAAGTGTTGCTACTTCAGCTTTTAAAAAAATTTCCTTTTTCATGAAATATCTTTTTCCATCCTTTACTGTCTGCATGTGTCTTTTGATCTGAAGTGAGTCTTTTGTAGGCAGCATATGTAAGGGTCTTATTTTCTTATCCATTCAGCCATCCTATGCCTTTTGATTGGAACATTTAATTCATTTACAATTAAAGTAATTGTTGATAGATGTGTCAGTTTTGCCATTGTATTTTATTATTCATAGGTTTGGTCTTATTTTTTCTTCTTCTTCTTCTCTCCAAAGAAGTCTCTTTAACAATTTATGCTGAGATTGATTTTTTGGGCTGTCAACATTTAAAATACTCTGTTTTATTGCCTACTCCTTAGTGTCCCCTCCCCTCCTGCCGCTGGTTGTGAGAAGTGGGAGCCCTCCAAAGTCATCCTCTCCCCGGGTCCAGCAGTGTTCTTGCAGCAGGGGGCAGCAGCGGCACACTTCAGGTGCTGGGGGGCGGGTACTGTGGGGTGCCCTGTGGGGAGGAGCTTGCAGGAGGAAACCCGTAGAGTGGAAAAGCTAACTCGTTCTCAGTTCCACTTCAGAGCCAAACCCACACCCTGTGGTGAGTTGAGCCACAAACACCATGTTTTTTGTAAAGCTGACAGTCTTCTTCAGGAGGGAGGATGATGACTTCTGAGGACCTGGCTTTTTGTTTTTTTGCTTTTAACTAATTCTTTACCCTCTGCTTTTACCCATGAAAGCTCTAGTTCTTCCAACTTTCCCTTTCCCATGTTTTCATCTCCTCCTTTTCCCTATCACCAGGATCATGAGCCAATCTAAATAGTCACCTCATTGACATCCAGTCACTCAGGGAATAAATAGAATAGATGGAGCATGAGGGAGAGGCAAAGCTAGCCAGCTCCTCTATCTCCTTCCCCAGAGGCATCACATCTGTCTTAGAGACTATAATCAGCACTAATCAAAGGCCTCTGGCAATCACTTACACATCTGGGTATTCCCACTCCCTTGCTGTATCCTCTACCCAGACAGGGTGAGAATATGAGCACCTACCTGCAGTCTGGCCTATAACTTGGCCTAAACCTGAATACCATGTGGGGAAGGAATCTGAGGGGCACAACATCTGGGATTGGGGATCAAAGCACAGTAGTGAGGAGCAGTTTTGTAGAGATTCCTCAAAAATATGACCTCGTACCTTCTCACTGCTTTTCTCCCAATTCTACTGTTACAATGCCCTTATGCACTCTCTCCACTCTGGCATATTTCAGTAGAGGCAGTGTGGTTTAGGAGAAAGCAAATGGGAGTTTTATCACCTCCACCTGGTGGGACTAGACCATAGGCCATGTGCTTGATTTTGCTGCTGCATGGTTTGGGGCAGTCACTTACCTCTGAGCCTCAGTTTTTTCCATCTGCAAATGGATATCAATAATGCTCTCCATAAGTATCTCACAAAATTGAGATAGTCAAATAAGATAATGATATGAAGCTTTTGTAAACAGTAGAATGCTTCCAAAACATCATTTATTATGACTGTTTCTTTTTCAACAGTACTTTGGTTTCTGTTTCATAGACACAGAATTAGGTACAAACTGGATTCTATGGCTTTTGAAAGGCAAGACAGGACAGAACGGAGTAGGACTATTTCTAGGGACTTGGCTCGTAGCAGTGTGTGAGGAGAGGAATTCTTTTTTTTCTGTAGCCAAGAGAGACTAATAGGAAAATCTACGTCTAGAATCCTGGATCTGGGCAAGACCACCAAAGCATCACTAGTATTAGGCCATTTTCCTGCCTCTTACCTAAGGCTGTATCTAAACTACCCCAGATGGATAAGCAAGAGCATAGTATATAGTCTGTTTCTTAAGTATTTCCAGGGAGATTCCATATCCTCTCTCAGTCATTCAGAACTAAGTATGTCTTACAGTGAGTTCTTCTTTGTATTTAATTTCTTACCTTTTGGCCACAGTCAAGGATTTTGAATGCTTTGAGGGCAGGGAAAGGATCTATTCATCTTTGAATCCCATCTGAGCTCAACACAAAGTGGCCCTGGGGTCCAGCTTTTTGACCTGAAACTATTGTTCTGTCCTAACCAGAACTTAGAAATATGCTGGGCACTGTTCTTTGTTGGCTTTAAATACAGTATTTGCAAAGTTCAAAACAAACTTTGCAATAATTTGGCTTGCAGCTTCTTTCCTAATTCTCCCTCCATTGGGGACTGATTGGGATGAGAATAGGAACTGTAAAGACTGAGCTCCCTGTTTCTGCTCAAGGACAGGCCTCATGATGGCTTGGCTTGGACTCCCTTCCTTTCTTTATTAAATAAAATCAGCCTCTGAAGGAAATTGGCTTCTCTGGATTGCAAGAAACAGGAAGTGGAGCTGAGAAGCAGGGGCTGGGAAGGGAAACCAGAAAAATTAGCTCAGGCCCAGCCCAGTCAGTGCCAGGCTCCCTGCCTCATTCACTGCCTACCTCTCTGTCCTGTTGTCAGCACCTCTAGCCCCATCTACCCTTTTCCTGGGTCCTGGTATGTGAAGCTGAAAGGGACTGAGGACTTTGTCAAGCCCAGCACTACCAAGCCTTCCAGCCTGTGTTTGATACTTCCAGGGATGGGAATTTTCTACTTTTCCAGGAAATCAGCTCCATTTTGTCTAGTATGCAGCTGAAATCATCCTCTTCCGGTTATCCCCACTGGCCCACTGGCCTCCGTGGGGCAGGCCCTCAGATGCCTTAGTCTCCAGGCTGATTTTCCCCACCACCTCCCACACCCCGCTCCCGCCCCACCCCAGAGGAGGTCCTGATCGAAGCAGAGTTTCTCAGAAACTAAAAATCCCAAAGGAAGTCAGTACTGGAACCTCAGCGGGAAGGAAATGCTGAGAACAAAGGGCTGTTAGTGGGCCCTTTCCTTGACAAGGAGATGTACTCGGTTCACCCTGATGTTTATACTACAACCCTGACATACCTCCTTTCCACCTCCTGTGTGCCCAGTGTCTTTCAAGAAGAGTTTTCCTCCCAGTCAGCTAGTAAAAATTAGTAAAAAAAATTTACTAATTTTTGCTGAAATATGTTGAAGTATATTTAAAGTCATAATGAAATTCCACTCCTAAGACTTTAGTATATACCTTTAAAACATAAGAATATTTCTCTGCAGAGCTGAAATCAAAATGTAATACCCAAAACAAAATTAGTTATAATCTTCTGATATTATCTATTATTAAATTCATGTTCAAAATCCGCCCCCGTTGTCTCCAAAATGTCTTTGCTGTTTTTTCCAAACCAGGATCTAATCTAGGACTATGTACTACATCTGGTTTTTATGGTACCTAAGGCTCTTTTAATTATGATGCAAATGTTGTAAAGTACTCAGACAACTCAACACCAAAAAACAAACAATCCAATTAAAAAATGGGCAGAGGACCTGAATAGGCATTTATCCAAAGAGGACATACAGATGGCCAATAGACATATGAGAAGATGCTCAAAGTCACAAATCATCAGAGAAATGCAAATTAAAACCACAATGAGATATCACCTCACACTTGTCAGAATGACTATCATCAATAATTCAAAAAAACAAGTTTTGGTGAGAATGTGAAGAAAGGGGAATGTGCACTGTTGGTGGGATTGCAAATTGGTGCAGCCACTGTGGAAAACAGTTTGGACATTTCTCAAAAAATTAAAACTAGAACTACCTTATGACCCAGCAATTTCACTTCTGGATATTTATCTGAAGAAAACCAAAACACTAATTTGAAAAGATATATGCAATATATGCACCTTATGTTCACTACACTGCTATTAGCCAAGATACGGAAGTAACCTAAGTGCCCTTGAATAGACAATAAGACAAAAAAGAGGTGAGATACACACACACACACACACACACACACACACACACACACACACACACACACGCAATGTGAAACCTTACCGTTTGCAATGACATGAATGTACCTAGAGAATATTATGCTAAATGAAATAAGTCAGAGAAAGTCAAATACCATATGATTTCACTTATATGTGAAATAATAATGAACAAAATAAATGAACAAAATGAAAAGAGACTCAGAGAACAAATTGGTGATTGCCAGATGGGAGGGAGGTTGGGGGTTGCATGAAAAAAGTGAGGGGATTAAGAAGTACAAATTGGTAGTTACAAAATAGTCACAAGAATGTGAAGTACAGCATAGGGAATATAGTCAATAATATTGTAATAATTATGTATAGTGCCAGGTTGCTGCTAGACAATTGGGAGACCATTTTGTAGATTATGTAAATGTCTAACCCTTTTGCTATACACCTGAAACTAATATAAAATAATATTGAATGTCAACCCTAGTTGAAGAATAAAAATTAAGAAAAAAAGAAAGAAAAATAAACAAAAACAATTGTTATGCCGATAAATGGAAAGGGGTGTCCTGTCCTCTGGATTTATCTGACTGCTTCTTTGTTGTAGTGTTCTTCTAGCTGGTTTTTCTATGCCCTTTATTTCCTATAAGTGGTAGACTAGATTTGAAGGTTTGGTTCAATTTAAGTTAAACATTTTTTAGCAAGGATATATTCTCGATGATGTTAGGACTTTATGTTGCCTCATGTCGGAAACATATCTGGTTATCCTACTACTAGTAATGCTAAGATTAACCCCTGGATTAAGTGCTGATGGTTTGACCCCTTTATTGTGTTTTTTTTCTCTTGTAGCAGGAGGAAATCTGTGTGGTTGCTGTATTATAGAGCCAGACAAATGTCAAGTGATGTGTATTTTAAAGTCACTATTGATCAGAAAAGGAAAAGGTAGGGCTGGGAAAGATGGAGTTTCCATTTGTGCTACTGTGTTCTGTTCTGGTGTAAATTATTTAACACTCAGGGCCTTAGCTTTCCTGTCTGTCAGATAAAGGGTTTGATCTAAAAGATCTTTAACGTTCCTTTCCACTTTAAACTTTTTTTTTTTTGCAATTGTGGTAAATATGAATAACATAAAATTTATCATTTTAACCGTTTTTAAGCGTATAGTTCAGTAGAGCTAATTATATTCATTGTTCTGCAACCTTCACCACCATCCATTACCAGAACTTTTTCATCTTGCAAATCTGAAAGATCAGCACATGCCATCCTCCAGCCACAGTAAACAACTCCAGTTTTCCCCCTCCCTTCAGTCCTTGGCAACAACTATTCTACTTTCTGTTTTTATGAGTTTAAATTCTTTAGGTACCTTGTATAAGTGGAGTCATACAATATTTGTCTTTTTGTGACTGGCTTATCTCACTTAGCATAATCTATTCCAGCTTCTTCCATGTTGTAGGGGGTGTCAGAATTTCCTCCCTTTTTAAAGCTGAATAATATTCTATTGTGTATATATATATATATATATATATATATATATCATATTTTGCTTTTCCATTCATCTGTTGATGGATGCTTAGGTTCCTTCTACCTTTTGGCTCTTGTGAACAATGCTGCTATAAACATGAGTGTATAAGTATATCCTGTAGATCCTGTTTAAATTCTTTCCTTTGTATGCAGAGCGGTATTGCTGGATCACATGGCATTTCTGTTTTTAATTTTTTAAGGAACTGCCTAACTGCTTTCTATAAAGACTGCACCGTTTTACATTCTCACCTACAGAACATAAGGATTTCAATTTCTCTATACCCTTGCCAACACTTGTTTTCTATTTTTGTTTTGTTTTGATAAAGCCATCCTAATGGATGTAAGATACTATCTCATTGTGGTTTTGATTTTCATTTCTCTGATATTAGTGATGTAGAGCATTTTTTCATATGCTTGTTGGTCATTCATGTATATCTCCTTTGGAGATATTCAAGTCCTTTGCCTACTTTTAATTGGGTAATTTGGATTTTTGTTGTTGAGTTCTAGGAGTTGTTTATGTATTCTGGTTAGTAACCCTTTATCAGTTATATATTTTTCAAATATATTCTCCTATTCCATAGTTTGCCTTTACAGTGTGTTGATTACGTCCTTTGAAACACTCAAACTTCAAGTCTATAAAACTTGAGCTGCAATTCTTCCTCTCATCTTGGCCCATAATTTCAGCCTAAGGACCTTAATTTTTTTCCCCTAAATAAGTGGTATTCCTATCTCACTGCTTCTTTGATAATTCATATCTCAGTATAGAATTCTAAGTTCTTACAGCTAGAATAGATCTTAGACATCTCATCTAATCTCATTTTATTAATGAACAAACTGGGGCCCACTCTTAATAGCAGACCTATATCTAAAATGTGAATCTTCACCTTCTCTATCCTGTGCTCTATTTCACCAGCATTGTGAATCAACTCTACAAGTCTACTGGTTATTTTAATGAACTCCCCAGGAAATATAACATATTATAAGAAAAGACAACCAAGCTATTATGAGGGAATTTTTTTTCTTCCATTGAAGTTCTGCTATGGGGAAATTTGTATGGGTTTGTTATATGTAATCTACTTACATATTTTTAAAGTTTTTTATATTCTAAAAGCAATTATACATATTCTGGGATCAGTAGATTGGGAGCTGATCTAGAGACCAGGATAAGGGGTATAGATCAGTGTGCTTCTCTGGATAAAGCCTAACTTGTGATCAGCACTAAACCTGTAGAGAGGATGGCCATTATTTTTTTATCTGCCCACCTTCCACCCCTTGTCTTATAAAAGCTCTCTGATTTTTTTTAGGGCACCACTCTTCCTTCACATTTACTCCATGTAGTTTGGATGGAACTTCAGTGGTAAGCATATAACCCAGTCTACGAACATCAGCACATGCCATCCTCCAGCCACAGTGACTGGTGAGGGAAGAGGCATTTGACCCCAAGTTGCACCAAGGAGATAGTCCTGGACTTATGCTGGGCTATTTTAAAAGAGGCCCTATTACCCCAATATCTTATTGCTAAACTAATAAGATATTGACCTGGAGCTGCCAGTAGCCATCATAGATGCCACCACCTAGGAAGAATCTTCCCTATAGTGGAACCACATGGAGGGCCAAGAGCTGGAGAGAAAAGTTTTTGAAAGCATAATTTGAGCCCTTGGATCCAGGCTTGCCTAAAATCAGACTTTTTTAGGTATATGACCCAATAAATTCTCCTTTTTGCATAAGCCAGTTTAATTTGGGTTTCTGTCACTAATAACTAAAAGAATTCTGATTAGTCCAGATTGTGTAAATGATCTAGATGAGGGTATGAAAATGATGGACAAATAGTGAGACTGATATTAAATTCTTTTTATATAGTGAAAAGTCAAACTGATGGGACTAATTCTGTAAGAAAATTGTGTGACAGCATGTTAGCAGAAAGAACAATAACTGTCACGTTTAGGTGTCAGTGTGAGAAATGATCGATAACACACAAAGAAAACAATTTAAATTCTGTTTATAGTATGACAAGTTGCAAGACATAGAATGAGAGGCATTAAAGTCTCTTTAAGAACATATTATGCCAAGATGCTACTGTTACCATTATATAGTAGGAAAGTATAGTAGAAAAAAAAAGTTAACATGATTTCTCCCACTATTGTGTAGAACCACAATGTGTGGATTTATTTGTTTGACCTTCTGGATCCACTCTCTACCTGGTGTACCCTGCTCTCTATTCAAAGCAGCTGACCTGTATTGACTACATCAACAGTTTCTGTGTTCTTTGGCTTCTAAGGTGGGATCTCTAAGCAGGAACTCTGACAAGAGATTAGAGGCAGAGAGGAGAGAGCAGGTGGGGTACTTATTCTTCTGGTTCTTTGCAATCAGGGTTTCTCTAGGGTGGCTGCTTCTCTGGGTCAAAGCCTCTCTGTGTCATGTCTGGACATTTACCGTCTGGGTTCTGATCGTTGCGTTTCCTGAGACCTAGGGATTTTACAGCCTTTTGTGGCAAGTCCTAGGTTCCTGTACTACCATGACCACATCTTTGTACTAGGCCATTTATCAAGCCTTCCTCAAGTTGCCTTATTTGCATGTGCCAAGTCTTTGCTTCTAGGATCCTATCTGGTACACATAATATGGTCATATTTGGGAAATTTGGTTGTGATTGCTGAACCTCAAAAATAAAAAAAAATGTATGTAAGCAAAGTAGGAAAAGTGTACAGGAGGAGAACAGAAATGATCAAGAGGCTGGAAGTGAGAGTTAGAGCAGTCCTATGGGGACAAATCAAAATTTGATGCCTGAGAATAAAAATTTTAAGTGAATAATCTATAGTTTAGATTATAAAATAGAATAATAGTATTGGGAGCACATCTTGAGCCTGGAGATATACCATAAACAAATAAAATAAAGTATTACTTCATGCAGAGACTTGGACACTTGTGAAATTTATTATCCTAAGAGGTGGTACAATTTGAAAGTAAAAATCAATTCCAAAAGTGGTTTAAATAAAGAAATCAAGAAACTTTAAGCCACTAAGGGAAATTTGAATTTTTAGGTTAATATTGAGATGTGAGAGGCTGAAATAGACCTGTTCAGAAAATATTTATGTTTAATAATAAAATAAAATTTGAACATATATAAAACTTAGAGTAGTTTTCTATTTTCTACTTTAATCAACCTTTCTGAAAACAAATTCTTTCAATAGTACTTTCACCTATTTTTTTTTTAATTCCAAACTACTATCTACTATTCCCTCAGGACTTCTTGCCTTGGGGTCCATGGAGCCAAGGGGTCTGCGGATAGAATTCTGTTTCCATATAGTTTATTTCCTTTATAATCCTACGTATTTTATTTTCCACGTTAAAAACATCGTTCTGAAGAGTCCACAGGCTTTTCCAGACTACCAGAGGGGAGTGCAGCATAAGGAAAGTTAAGGTTCTTGTGGACCAGGTCAGTCATCTGTTACCCAGGGTGTAGCAGAGAAGGGGATTGCCTTGACTCAACTCTGGCAAGGATCCTGGTTACCAGGGCACTTCCCTTGGAGAGGCAGAGAACCTTCCTCACTTTGGTCTGGCTGCAGAGGACACAGAGGATAGAATTGGGGCAGAAACCTGCGGAAAAGGAGCCTGGTTAAGCAGGATGAAGCTGAAATGACAAAAACCATCTTGCTGGCAGAGCAGCAGCAGCTGCATCCCTTCCTTAGTTGTTGCTGACAAAGACTCTCTTCTTGGCTCCATTCTCCTATCTCATCCTGGAGCACTGGACCATTTTTGGACCAATCTTGGGCCTCTTCATCCTTGCCCTGATCTTTGGAAGCTACACAGCCCTGAGACAGCCTATTTGGTCAGACATTGCTTTGTCCTTAGGTGTAACCCTTCACGACCCAGACTGATGACCCCAAGACTTTGGATCTCTCAGCTGGCACTCCGAGTCCCATGGCCCAAGGGCCAAAGCCTCTGCCAAACTGAGAACCACATTATACAGTTGTGCTGGATTACTGTAAAAGAGCACTGACCAGAGAGGAGAAGTGGAGACTGAAATCTAGCCTTTGCTAGATTTGTTGTGGGCTGGAAAGGCATCTCTTCTAACTCATATGAAGACACAGCAGAAGCCCTGGACTAGAGTTACTAGTGGTGTTGCCCAACTCGTAATGAATTCTTCCACAGATATGTCATTGCGCAGTTTAATGTTCATAGAATCATGGTCATAGGGTTCGGGGATTGCAGTTCTGAATAGTTACTTAGTCTAGCCCCAACTTCAAATATCATGTTCAACCCTTTCTGAGTAAAGTGTGGTATTTTGAGCTCCCCCTCCCTTCATACATTTAGGTTTTGACATTATACCTACAACAATGTCTCTCTCTCCCCTTCCCTCCCTTCCTCCCTTCCTTTCTCCTTCCTCTTCTCCTTTTCCTCCTTCTTCTCCTCTTCCTCCTCCTCTTTCTAACTCATTGCTTGCAATATCCTCATGGATTAGCCAATAAATAAATATAAGCTACCTTATAATCTTTTATCTAATTCATAATGAATATCACTGATAAACACAATCAACTGAAAATTGCTTATACTGAAACATTAAAAATTTATTTTTAGCTAAAAATTAAAAAATAGAAATCTTCCTGACATAAGTTAGGCCAGCAAAATTTGAGTCAGAAAATTTGGACTTCATAGAAAGCCATAACAGATAACTTACAGCGAGTGTATTAGCTAAGGTATTTTCAGTTGCAGGGAACATGAACCTCAACTAAACTGGCTAAGAAGGACTGGGAGAGGTCTTCATGGCTCACATACTGTAAAGTCCACAAATAGCTCTTTCAGATGCAGCTTAATAGGGCTTCAGTTTGGTTTCCATGGAGGTCTCTAGATCTCAGTAGTGGCTTAGCGCTCAGCCAAGTTTCCCTCACCATAATAAAATGGCTGCAGAGCTTCCAGGCCTCACATCTTCATACCACAGTAGTCAAATGAAGAGAAGGGAACTGCTTTCCCAGAAGCCCCCACCAAAAGATTTTTTTCAACCTCACTGGCCTGATTTCAGTCATATTCTGCTTCTTGCAGTAATAAGAGTTCACTGGAGATGGGATTCTGCTGATGAGCCGAGGTCTGAGCCATGGTCCCTACTTTAGCTAGAGGTGGAGTTGGCTTTCCTTAAAGCCCATGGTTGCCTGGTGGAAATATGGTTATTGGATAAAAGTTGGGGTAATCACCAGGAATAAGGACATGGATATTGTTGGGGAGAGGGGGACAATAATAATGGCAAAAACTTTAGTAAAATTTGATATCAATCCAATACAGATAAAGAAACCAAGCAATGAGATAATAACTTAATAAAAGCATTTAAATTAAAAAAATTAATTCTAGTGAAAAACACTTCCTTTGAAAGAAAAATTAAAATAGATAAAAATAGAAATGTTTCAAGAATGTATTATAGAAAGAAGATGGAGGAATTAAATTGGCTTAGTTGTATTTGTTCCAGAAAACACATTCCTGATAAAAATGAATCAATGTTGGTATAATTGACTTTAAATATTTGCGTTGAAAACCTCCGTAGAGCCAAAATGGCAGTGGTGGAAATGCTCTCTATCCCTCTACACTAAATCGTAGGGAGGGTGCCTCTTGGAGGCATCTACCAGCCTTCTCATCAATAATCTCTTTTAGTTCTGGGACTTTCAATAATTACAATAGCTTGCATCATAAGAATTGAATTTCCTCACTGTTTTAAAAATTGTACTAAATGCCTGCCTCCAGAGAGCTATTCTTTAGTCAATGCCTCAAGGATAATTAATTTTCAAGTCTCCCTACATTCTAGGAAATAATTTGTTCTGGTAAGATTCCTGGAATTCATGTAGAGACACTAGGGTTGCAAATTTTTCTCCCATCTTGAGTTAACTTTTTCTCTGGGTGTTTCTGTTCTGAGAACATTCCCTTTGGCAGAAAAAAAAAAAACAGAAGCAAAATACAAAATTAGTTCTGCTTTCTCTTTGTCAACCACCAACATGACAGCATTGACCACAAACAGTGTATCCCTTTTTTGCTTCAAATATGACTTTCTGAAGCCCTTTACAGGACTCAATTCATGGGAGGCTTTCACTTTCTCAAAAGTACATTAGGCATCTGTTTCATCTTCTTATGTTCATCAGTGGTTATGCACTCTTCTGTCTATCTTAGGCTTACTTTCTGTTACAATCAAATAAACAAACATATGTATAATTGTATGATTTCTTCAAGTCCTTCCCTTTTTTCACTGACTTGAGATTTCATAAATAAAGTGAATGCTCTTAAGAAGTTATTTGGTCTTGGAGCATCTTTCTAAAGTATCAAGCCATTGTATTAGTATTCTTTTAATTGTTAAAAATCTAGGGAACACATCTTACTGTGCCCTACCATTTCTCTCAGGATCATAAACTTAATGACTCAGTTGCTTTCTCCCAAGGTTCTTGCCACTTCCACCCTGCCAACCAATTTCTCCTTTTTGCCAAATTTAGGTTCAGAGTGGCAGTTCCCCTTATTACTTCCTCTACCCTCTAGAAGATGAAATTGTCAGCAAACAATAATAATAGCTAAAGTCTATTGAGCTCTTACTGTGTGAAAGGCACCTTTCCTATGAGGAAGCTAGGGCCCAGAGAAGTTAAGTGTCTTGCTCAAGTTCATCCATCTGGCAGATGGTGGAGCATGAACATTAAAGCCAGAGTATGACCCCAGAACCAAGTTCTGTCTCTAGTTAAAAGAACTTGTCATTTAGCATGGTGGTTACCAGAGAGGAAAGGGGGTGGGGGGAAGATGAAGACAGTAAAAGGGGTCAGATATATGGTGATATATGGTCTTGGGGTGGTGAGCACACAGCAGAGTATACAGATGTCATATAAAGTTGTACACCTGTAATGTATATAATGTTATTAATCAATGTTACCACAATAAATTGAATTAAAAACCACAGTCTGGTTTTAGGTCAATAAAGTTCCAGCAGGCCTGAGGATGTTGAGATCATCCGTCGGCATCTCTAGCCTCTGACTGCTTTTGGAATGTGGAGAGGCTCGTGGTGTATTTCCTGCATCTGGTTGTGGGAGCTGTGGTCATCTCACCACAACATCCTTTTTGGATCTCTCCTCTCCTTCCACCCTCAGCTTTCAGTCCTCATGACCTATAACCCAACACCCTCCCCTCTGCACTCCTAACAGGGTTTCCTTGGTTACATCCTAGGATGTCTTCACCCTCTCCCCTCTCTCATAGAGAGGCTTTTCTTAAAAACCTTTGCTTCCTCCTGCTTATGGACCATCTTGCACTCGTTATAGACATAGATGGCAGAAAGATAACTGTGGCACACCTCTGGGAGCCTCTTGAGGCTAGTGACGGGTTCCCAAGTAGAATGGTTATTTCTTGTGGATTTCCTCTAAACAATTCTGTCTCTCTCTCTCTCTCTCTCTCTCTCTCTCTCTCTCTCTCTCTCTCTCTCTCTTTCTCTCTCCCCCGCAACCTCTCTCTTTCCATTAAGGTTATTTGGGAATGCAACATTTTTTTGGGGGGGTGTTTAAAGTTATCTTGTTTCAATTAAATTGCTACCCAAGTCTGCTTTCTTTTCTATGGTCATTGGGAATACACTTGAATTTATTCCAAATAATAAAAAAACCAATCATCACAATAAAAACAACTGACACTTACTGAGTTCTTTATATGTGTCAGACCCTGTTCTAAAGGCTTACGCTATATAACTTATTTAATTTTCTCAGAACAATTCTATGAAATAAGTACTATTATAATCATTTTATAAATCAGGAAACTGAGGCACTGAGAGGCCACACAACTACTGAGCAGCTCATTTCTGCTGACAGTTTGCACCTAAAATAGAACAAAGCCTATGTATATCTGTTTCTGTTACAAGCCTTTTGTAATATGTTCAAACAATGTATATGAGATCTTAAGATTGAAAGAAGTATTATTTCACTGAAATAATCTTAAATTCAGTATTACCAAATTCAACCTACAAACCACTATAAACTTAGAAAGTATTATTTCCTTGTCAATAATTCCAATTATAATATTTGTTATTTTAATTACATAGAATTATAATTTTAGAATAGCTTAAATAGTAAGTACAACTCAAACTACAAGTATTTCTATCACATAATCATAAGCAAATTCTTTCAATTCTTATTTTTAAGATTTCACCTATAAAAACCTATGGTTTATTAATGTTTTCACTAATATTTTTGGTTACTATTTCAGTTTTTTCTATATTATCATCAAGATTTTTGGCTATCATTTAACTCTCGCTCTTTTGAGTGTTTCCAGGCCTAATCTATCCTAAAATACAGCCACCGAGGAACAGCTCAGAACATCAGATACTACTGTCTCTGAAAGAATTCTCTCGCTCTATCCCTTGGATGACTCAGTTATCTCTGTGGTAGTGGACTGTAATTTTTGACTTGTGCTAGTTAAATTGCAGTCTTGATTTCCCTGGGAGTCCAGCAGCTTTGCTCATAGCTGCAGGTAATGTAGTCTTTTATTATTTTTATTATTAGTTTCAGGTATATAGTACATTGGTTAGACATTTATGTAATGAAATGATCTCCCTGATTACTCTATCACCCATCTGGCTCTAAACATAGCCATTATGATACTATTGACTGACTACATTCCCTATCCCATACTCTGCATCTCCTGACCATCTTTCAACTACTGATTTGTTCCTCTTTAATCCCTCGTCCCTTCTCCCAGCCTCCCAATACCCTTTCCTTCTGGAAGTCACCAGAATATCATCTGTATCTGTGAGTATGTTTTCATTTAGTTTGTCCTTTTTGTTCCTTAGATTCTTCATATAAATTAAATTGTACAATATTTGTCTTTCTGTGTTTGACTTATTTCACTCAGCATAACCACCTTGAGATCCATCCATATCATTGCAAATAGTAGGCTTTCTTTTCTTTTTCTTTTCTTTTTTATGGTTGACCAATAAACAAGACTTGTTGCTGTCATTGCTTTCTGCTAATTCTAGGGGAAAAAAACTTATTTTATTTTTTTCAAATCCTAACACCTCTTTTTTTACCTCTGCCTCTCCATCTTTTCCTACCATCTTTTCAACAAGAGGTTTTTGTATTTTCCTTTTTCCCTTTTGGAGAATGAGTCAGAGTTCTTGACTGCAAGCAACAGTAACTGATTCTGGCTCACTTAAGCAAGAAAGAAATTCTTGGAAGGGTAGTAGGTAGAAGTTAATGTGAAGGATGGGGATCCAGATGAGCAAATGAGCAGTACCATAAGGAGGTGAACAGCTGTCACCACAGCATGGTCACATCGTGGGAATGGCCTGGTTGGAAGGCTATGTCATTGCAGCTACTGAACACTGTGTCTGGCACTGCTGCCACTGCTGCCTTAGACATCAGAGGCTACGGCTGCCAATTCTGGAGCAGATAGCTTCTTTGCATCATTTGCTCCAGACCTATGGTTCTTGGCACAGATTCAGATGGCTGAGCCTGGATCATGCAATCATACACTAATTTTCAAGGAATAGAGCTCTGTTTCCCACCAAGACCAGACAAGGAAAGACTTCCCTAAACAGTAAGAGACTTTGGATGCTGAGCACCCTTCAAAAACAATCCAGCAAATAATGACTATTATAGATTCAAGCCCTAGGAACATAATCCTTTTTTTCCTAAAGAGATGAAAAGGACCAATTTTTACTCTCAAAGTCATGAGTGTCCCTTTCTCTTTAATAAGGAATACCAGCTACCTAGAGATTTCTGATATGTAATAATATATAGTTAATTTATTATTTAAATTATATAAATTTATATTTTATATTTACTATATATTCATATTTATTATTTTTTGTTATATAATAATTATATATTATACAAGATCTGAATATATTATAACTAATATATTAATGATCTCCTTAGCAAACACCTTTAACATAGAATTAAAGACAATTTTATTCTAAATAAGAAATCAATAATTTCGAAATCTTCAAAACATAACATTAAAAAAAACATTTTGGCAGGTGTTAAAAGGAGAGTTCAACATCAGTGAAATATTTTTACTTTTTAAAGCTAAGAATACATACATGAAACAATAGCTACAAAGAGAAACTGTAGAAATTCTGGCACTTAGTATAATGTTTTCAAGCATTAAGACCTTGATAATTGTTCTAATATTCTATGTGCCCTAGAGTGCAATCTTTAGGAAATGAGATGTTTTACATTATATTTTTTCTAGTGAGTATCAACTTAAGCAATATTTTTTTATTCCAATTTTTAAAAAGTTCTTGAACAAATTATATACTTTTCTTTCTTATATAAGAAACTGAGTGTACGGATTCTGTTTAATTTTTTCTAGTTTAATTTTTTTTTCTAGTTTAATTTTTTTATATAGAAGCTTTGTTGACATATAAGTCACATACCAAATACATATTAAGTGTATGATTCAATGTCTTGAATTGAATCACAGAGTTGTGCAACCATCACCACAATCAAAAGGAAACTGCATACCGATTAACAGTCTCTCCCCAACTTTCCCCGAACCTCCAGACCTAGGTAACCTCTAATCTATTTTTGTTTCTACATACTTGCCTCACTGGATTTTTTATATAAACAGAATCATACAATAGGTGGCCTTTTGTTACTGACTTCTTTCACTTGGTATAATATTTTCAAGGTTCCATCTCTATTGCAGCATGTATCAATACTTCATGCTTTTTTATGGCCAATAATATTCCATCATATGTATTTTATTTTTCCATTCATCTCTTAATGGACATTGGGTTGTTTCCACCTTTTGGCTATCATGAATAATGCTGCTATAAACATTTGTGTACTTGTTTTTGTGTGGACATATATTTTCATTTATTTGGGTACCTAGGAATAGAATGTCTGGGTCATATGATAATTCCATGTTTAACCTTTTGAGAAACTGCTAGAAGGTTTTCCAAAGTTTCTGCATCATTTTAGATTTCTACAGCGTGTATTGGTTCTTGTAATCTGTCTTTTTATTGTAGACATCCTTGTGGGTATGAAGTGGTATCTCGCGTGGTTTTGATTTGCATTTCCCTGATGACAAATGATGTTGAGGCATCTTTTCATGTTTATCATCTTTTCATCTTTATCATTGGCCATTTGTATATCTTCTGTAGAAATGTATATTCACATCTTTTGCTCATATTTAATTGGGTTATTTGTCTTTATTATTGAGTTGTAAGAGTTCTTTACATGTTAGTCTATTCCTGATGACTTAGAGATTCCTTAAGAGCATCAATGACTGAGGTTCACTGTGAATGGAGCTCTCATGGGTTACAGACCAGTGAAAGGCTGTCTGTCCTATGTTAAAAGGCAACATGATACTTTTTAACAGTTGTATAATATATGAATATATTATACCTAAGATATTAATGATCTCCTTAGTAAACACCTTCAACAGTTATAAGAGCCTGTCCTCATATATTTATGTATATCTTTTTTTCTAACTCTCTCTGCTATCACCCTTGTTCTTGCAGCTTCAAGTATTAGTTATTACTGTGGGTAGAGGCTGAGGGTGACTCAGCTTATCAGGCGAATGAGGTGTTTGGGCTTTGAGACAGCTTTCTGCTGTGTTTTGGGTAATTATAGTTTCCAGGAATCTGATTTCTGGAAGAATTAGATGATATTTTACATAAGTAGAGATAATAAATTGAATAGGATAGGATTAATTGGGGCAAGTTTTGGGGAGGTGAGTCTTCAGTGAAATCCCCAAGCGAGTAGTGACAATAACCTGGTAGAGAAGAGAAGATTCTTGTAGGAGAGAATCTGCAAGATGTGTATGGGAAACACATCATTAGTTCAATTATCTTGATAACTATGGCCAGAAGCAATGAAGAGAATGAGTCTCCTTCAGAGTTGGTGAAAAGTCTAAATTCAGCCTTTGAACTCAGTACTAGGCTGATAATAATTGGTTCTGATAGGTCAGTCTTCCTCTGGTTTGCTGGTGTGAGAAAAAAATATAGATCACTCCTCCCTATTTCCTCCTTACCAGCCTCTCCCCCTTACCCTCAGCTTGTGGCTAAACTGCCCAACTGCCAATTAAAACCCACACTTCCCAGCAGGCCTTGCACCACCCAGAACCATAGTCCCCACCATTCATTCTGCTCACCAGCTTAAAGCAGTTCTAACAAATCACCTCTCAGATTCAGGGCACCCACTGCAGGGCCTCTCGCTCTCTGGGGGCCGCTCTCCTCTACCTCCTTTCACTGTGGCTGAACCTGCTACCACTTGACAGTAAACCACACTTGACAGGAACAGGAAGAAGGACGGGGCCCACTGCCCTAGGCCTTTACTAAATCAACAAGGTTGTGCTTCTTCTCCTCCCACAGCAAGATGCTTCTGAGTCTTCCACTCTTCTTTCCTCTCTCCCAGGCAAGCTCAGCAGGGCTTCCTCTGGTGGCCTTATCCTTGACATGCACAGCCTCTCGGAGTAGGTGGATGTGAAATGAATTTGGGAGCTGTTGACCTGTGCTTTGTGGCAGTTTGCACCTTTCCCCACTGCCAAGGCCTCTCTGGTCTCAGTCACTAACACTTCCTCCTCCCCAGGCACTCCCTCACTTCTAAGAACATGCTCCCTGTTCTACAGCTGACTTCCAGGCCTGCACCCCTCCCCTTTTGAGGAATCCCACCATCATTTTTTGCTTCATTCACCTACCTAGGCAGCCAGAACCTTGCCTCATGGTTATGCCCTTTATTTTGCTGCCATTCTAGAATGTCACAGCTACTGGGAAATACGGTTCGGTTGTGGGACAAGCCAGCTTCAAGTCCTAATTTGGTGAATAGTTCTGAAATCCAAAAAGTTCTGAAAACTAAAGCATTTTTTGACGAGTTTGTCACAAATTATTTGGTTGTAAAACCTGACCTGACCTGACTGACAAAAACCTATGTTGTCCACTTTATCTTTTGCCCACCTAATGTGAACATTCATGTTTGTTGCTAAATATTAATCTGTTGATTTGGGAGTGTGGTTCTAGACTTTATTGGAGGAAATATATATTATATAGCATATTCACTGTTACTTTTGTAAACCATGAAGAATTGTAATTTTTGAAACACTTTTGGCCCCCAAATTTTAATATAGTTTCAAAAATTTCGAACCTATACTATAATACCACACAAAAGAGGACAGGGTAATTAACTATAGACATCCAAGTGACAGAATAATATGGAACTAACCAAACCATGTCTGTGAAAATTTAAGAACATAGAAAAATAAGTCCAGTGTATTGTTATAAATTATGTATGTAAACTAACAAAAGAGCATGTAGAATCTGATCCCAACTTTATTTTAAAAAACATATTACATATGTGATATGTAATGATATGTACATATTACATATAATACATATGTGAGTTGTCTTTTTAGCCTTTTTGGTGTCTATATAATACTTTTATAATGAGATAAAATTTTTAAAAATCCAGTAACTGTTACCAAAAACAAGTTGGCATTAACACTTTCTACTGTGTGGCCTTGGGTAAAACATGTGATCAATGTGAGACAAATTTTGTAAATTGCCTCATTTTGTAAATTGAGACTATTCGTACATACTTAAATGGAGTCGTTGAAGGATAATGTACATAGCTGTGTGGAAGGTAGCTATGACCCTGGGCCCCTGTCAAGGTGTGCTTTCTCCTCTAGCAGGCTCGGGGTGCCCACTGTCTTATATAGTAGTGCAGACTGAGTTCCCCACATATTGCCGGCTGTTTTACAAGTGGGTCCTAGTAACCAAGGATGACCAACAGTCCTTTCAGGTTTGTCTTTCCCTCTCCCTATCGCATTGCCTTTACTTTTACCACACGCAGAGGGTTTGCTGCTTTGCCAAGGCTAACCCCCACTTATGGACTTGGTCCCATCCCTGCTCATCTCTCCCTGACCTGTTCTGCCAAAGAAGATAGACACATTTATATGCTACTCCACATTTTACAAAAGATATTTACATATGGATCCTTCACTTCATGACCTTATTTCTTGAAAGAGCAATCTTCCCTCCCTGTGTTTATTTCAGTACCTTCGGTCACTGATTAACTAACCCCTGGTAACCTGGCTCTTGATCCTACCACTCTACTAAAGTTGCTCTTTTTAAGATCATTTATTCACTCATTCATATAGTCCACATAAATTTATAACCACCTAGTATGTGTCAGGCCCCGTTCTAAGCACTGGGATATAGCAGTTAATAAACAAATTTCTTTCCCTTAGGAGCACACAATCTAGTTGGGGATGCAGACAATTAGCAAGTAAACATAAAATAAGATATCAAGCAGTGACGTGAATAAAAAGTGAGCTGTTTTTCCCTGAACTGGACCGTGGTTAGTTGTATAGGTTTCTTCCTCTGGATGTCTCACTGCCAGTCATGCCCTGATACTGACGGGATACTTCTGTCAGTATCTTTTTATCTTTGCACAACAAAATCATCGATTATATGTTGATTACTGTCAGTGTTTCCAGAAAAGGAAGAGGCAGTGTCCCCACAGAGGTCAGTCACTGGAATTAGTGGCTGAGGGAGGCCATGAGCTCATCCTGGGGGAGCTTCATGAACACTTGGGCAACAGGAAGCAAGAGGAGCTACCCTCAGGATTTGAGACCCACCACCCTTCCTCAGATGGTTAGAGGAGTGAAATATTCCAGGAAGGTCCTTCAGCTAAGCTACACTGCACTGACCCCTCAGCTTTTCCAGGACTGGCATTAAGAGGGATTGAGTGGTACTGATGTGGGTGGTGGCCTCTCCTCTTTCCGTTTTTTGATTTTTAGTTCTTAAAAACTACATTCCAAATGAGGGAAATGAAACTACTAAAGACTCTCCCCCAGTAGCTAGCTGACGTGAGGGCAAGAGAGCAATTCCCAGTTAAGGCCTCAAAGGAAATCCCCTCCCTGTCATGTGCCGAGGCCAGAGAAATGGGGAGACACTAACTCACTGCTTGGTCAGGCCCAGTCAGCAAGGTGAAGGTACAGGGTGAAGGAGTTGCCCTGTCTATGGCTAGGGACAGAGAAGTCAAGGCAGAATGGAAAACACCACAGGGGAGAGCAAGAAGACCAAGATCTTAGACCCTGAATGAACTACCAGTTCCGGAAGTAAACCCTGGCACTCCATTGTGTATGCAATGGATTGTACTCTTCTCACACAGACTCACCTGAAGGAAGGAAGCTAATCCTCATTTCCCCCACTGGATCCTTTCCCCACTTGGTCTCTAACTCTGATGTGTCTCCTGTCACAGTCTCTGTTGTAGGTTTCCCTATCCCCTAGTCCTAAATAGTGTCTGGTTATCATCTGGAAAAACAGTGGGAAGGGAGACAGAAGCCAAAGCTCCTTTGCTTTCTTTGGGAGTCTGAGATGTCTTACCAGTGACAAACTATTATAAAGCACAGTTTAGGAAAGAAAAAAGAATCCTCTGAAGACAAACTTAGAAAGTCATAGACAATGTAGGTTTACTGCCTTACTTTCTTTTTTCCTTCTCTTTCCTCCTTCCTTCTTTGATCCAATATTTACTGAGCCCCTTTATGTTCATTGGTCAGTATACTTTTTAGAATAACACATGACCCCTTCCCTCAAGATGTTTATAGTGTAGTTGGGAAAACAAAACAAAAATCTTAAAAGTTAAAGCACAATACAAGAGATATCATGAGGCCAGTGAATATTGTAACCACTTGGTACCACGTGTTCAGAGGAAGAGGTAGAGGCTTCCTAGAGATGAGGGAGCTCAAGTCATGCCTTTGGGATGGGGAGGATTGTGGTAGTCAGAGAAGAGGCCATTCCAAGCAAGGGAACCCTCTGACAGAGGGTGTACAGAGTGGGGAGCATTTGTTCTGTTTGGGAAAATTATGAGCAGATAAGACTGAATGAAATCTGCTTTGAACCACATGTTTAAATAAGTATGAGGGATAATGATGACGAGAGGCTAGAGGCAAGATCAGACTGAAAAAGGCATCTGGACTTTCTCTTTAGCTGGGAACTGCCCAGCTCCTTGCTTTCACATCAGATCTCAGAGATTCTGGTGTGCTGCTTGAAACCAAACTTGACTTTGTTACGATTGAGCAGGGAATGGGTATAAATTTCATGATTCATGGAATAAGCTCAAAGAAAGAGGCATACAGTCCCTCAGACTCTTACCATCCTGTGAAGGAATGTGCTTGGCTAGGATGCACCATGGGTTATGTTCCAGCATAAGTGCCCTTATCTCTTCTGATATGCGCAGTGTGGTTTGAAAGGGGACAAGAGCACCCAATCGAGTTGAAGAACCCTAAACCGTGAAGTTGGTGGCATTATAGCCTTGCTGGCATAAAAAATGTCCTGCATTCAGTTGCAAATCAATATTGGTTTTGGCTAGGAGTCTTAGGTCTTCCCTGCTAAGACAAGTTGTTTCTGGAGGGAGAACTGTTGGTGCTGTGTGGCAAGAAACTGGCTTGTCTCCTCCACACATCCATTAAGACCACTTTTTAAGGGGTAGCAGCTGCTTTTCTCAAAAGACATCTATAGAGAACTTCAGTGTATAAAACATATAAAAGTGAGACTGCTTGGGATAAGGAATTTGTTGGATGTTTGGAGTAGGGAGGACTTGCTCCTGTCCTCTTAAGATGGACATGTCAATGATAATAGTACTATACAGAATCACAAATCAACAGGCTACAAGAGATGCAAACCAACCCTCCAGGACATTTCAACTCTGCAGGTCTGATGGGAAAGAGCAGAACTGGAGATTCCTTCTCTGACTCCCTCGTACAGTTGTCCACACTACTCATTCGGCATGCTCACTCTCAATATCTTGCCTTCTCCACTAAATGGTAAGCTTCTTGAGAACAGGAGCTATGCGCTAATGCATATAGAGCTCTTAGCATAGTGCCTGGCACCCCTTTTATGGTGGTTGTTATTAATTTGATTATTCTTTTGAATTCTTGGCAAGAGGTAGCAGAGAATTTTGTACACATCAGGTACAAAAAATTCATCCAAGCAGTCTATGATCAACAAGTTCAAGGGAAGGGGGAAAGTAGATGGGGTAAAAGGGGTCAAATATGTGATGTCAGAAAGAAATCTAACTATGGGTGGTGAACACACAATGCAATATATATATGTATATAAAAAACTTACTGTTGAATTGTGCTCTTGAAACTTATTGGGTTTTGATGTCACCATAATAAATAGATAGATAGATAAATAAAGGAAGGAAGGAAGGAAGGAAAGAGGAAGGAAGGAAGGAAGGAAGGAAGGAAGGAAGGAAGGAAGGAAGGAAGTTAGTTAGTTCATGGCACTTTGACAGTCCACCGCAAAGCAATTTCTTTTTCTTATTTTATAATTATTATTATTATTATTATTATTATTATTATTATTACTTTGATGTACTGGACACACAAAAGGAGACTATTCATAAAGACTAGCTGATGGATGGCTCTTCCAGAAGGTGGACTTTTTTTCAAGTAGAAAACATGTGTCCTATCCATTCTCAAAGTTTGGCACAGCTTGACCCTTGGGCATAACCTTGGAGAAGAGTTTTCTGGGTCAGCAGAACACACAGGCAGGGATCCCAAGCTCTCCACCCCTCAAAATCTCTAAGGTGAGAAAACCCCTGGAACCAGCATTGTTGGGAGACCATAAAAATATCTGCCCTCCTTGACAAACCCAGCAGGTAGTCCGGAGACCAGTGTTTCCCGCCGGCTGCCCTCTCCCTCCCCCTTGCCACCCACCCACGGGGTCAGTTCTCTTTCTGATGCCTGCTTTCTGTGAGTGCTGAGTCGCTGAGCTGCTTGCTCTCCATGTGACTTCAGTTTCCGTCCGTTCCTTCCGCAAGTGCTAAAATAATCTGATGCTCCAGAGAGAGGAGGCAGCACAGCCCCACAATCGGCTGCTCTCCAGGAGACTGGAGCCCTGGGAGAGGATGCACCCCGCGAAGCCGCCTGGGCCTGCGGGAGCCGTGAGTATTTCCTGCATGGCGTCAGCCTCCTCCGTTCTCTGAGGTGGGCAAGCTCAGGCAAGGTCGGGTGGTAGGTCAGCGTCTCTGGGCCACAGCTTGGGGCTGACTGGGAAGTTGTGGCTTGCTGCATACAAGCTCCACCGCTTTTGTGCCCAGTTTGGGGGCTACAGCTCCTGGTAGATGGAAATACGTCCCAATGGGAGCACTCAGAGCTGAACAAGATGGTGTGGTGTAATGGAAACAACCAGGGCTTCAGATTCCTGTTTGAGGGCTTGATTCCTGGCTCTGTGGGGAGAATTTCTAAGCCTCAGTATGTTCATCTTCGAAATGGGAACAAATAGTGCTCTCTCCTGGGCGGGGTGACTGGATGCATTGAGACTACCCTGAGGCTCAGCATGCTGAATGTTTGGATCTTCTTTCCCACCCCACAAGGTGGATTCAGAATCACCATGTCCTAGATTAAAACATTGATACTAATTGACAGCAATGCACATTTGTGGAAATCTTCCATGTGCAGGTCTGTGTTGGGGACAGAGCTGTGAAGAAGACAGGCAAAGCTCATTTCTCATAGAGTGTTTACTTGGGAAATTCACGAGGTTTCTGTTACTTGGATCCACAGCTAGTAATGTCAGAGGGACTAGATCTCTGACCTTTCTTATTCCTTATTTGGGGCTCCTCCAAAACCCTCGTGGCCTCTCCAGGTGGGCTGGATTCTGGAGGGTTCAGCATCCCCATGCACTGAGGAGCTGGCACAAGTAAGGAGCCACCGACCTGACTCCAGGTTGCTTCAGAATGGGCTGCCTGCTCACCCCACCCCTGAGAGAAGGTGGCCATGTGCCCAACAGTACTAAATGAAGACTAAATCAGAGTCCTAAGAATGGAGCCTCTGGATAGGGCTGAACTTGGGTAATGCACTTTGAGGGGAAGTGAAGAGACCCCACTGAAGATTTCTGCTGTGATAGGTACAGCCTATTAGGAGTTGGGACAGTGGAAACATTTTGAGTTTATAGAACTGGCCTTCCAAGATTTATGCTCTTTTCACACACAGACTGCTTCTGTGGATGTTGATGATTTGCTGGGTTTTAGCAACCTGGGACTTATTTATTTCCCTCACACACCCAGTAGGTTTTTATATGTGTGTCTGAGAGTTTCTATAGGGGATTATAGAATCATAAGCCCAGAAAAACAAAAAAACAAAATACAAAAAGCTCAACTTCTGCCTTTAGGTTAAAACAAAACAAAACACCTATTTTACAAAGGAGTGTTTTCATCTAATTGGTGTCCTCATGGAACTTCATGAAAATCCATATAAACCTGATTTATATAGTGTTTAAACCCATTATACAAGAGTAGGAGCCTCCTAAGCGGAGAGCAGGGTCCTGGCATCTTTGTCCCGGGCCCTGTGTTACGAGTGCATTGACCTGTGTGTCTCTGATCTTTCTTTGTCACAGAAGAGTGACACCAGTACTGATTATAACCTGTGTTCTGGCTGTGGCGGGTATCCACACCATAAAGTATAAACTAGACTCTTGGATGGACGACTAGATATGCCTCACACCATTCTCAGATCTACTTTATAACCACATAAAGTTAGGAAAGGGCCAGTTTCAACCATGACTAAAAATTATTTTTCTCAGGGCATGCTTGTTGTATGTTCAATGATGTTCACTGATGTATTTGCACAGTAGTGACAAATATTTTTGCCTTGGTAGAACTTCGTTATTATACTAATTTCTACTCAACCATCTCCTCCCAAAAAACCTTATTATTCTCAACTTTATCATTGAATAAATTGTCATAGATCAATGTATGGGGGGCTCCGAGCTACATTAAGTGATGATCTATGAAAGCTCAGAATGTCAAGAAGAGGAAGAAGGGACATTGAAACTTAGATTTCATTGAGCCTCAAAAGTAACTGTATTTCTGAGTTTAGGGGTCTTGTAGATGCAAATGACAAAAACCCAATTGGCTTGGTTTCAGAAAAAAAAAAGGGGGATTTATTCTTTCCAATAACCAAAAAGTATATGGAGAATAGTTTCAGGCATGTCTGGATCCAGGCACTCAAATATTGCCAGGAATCCATCCATCTCCATTCCTCGGCATTGCTTTCCTCTGTGTTGGCTTCCTTATCAGGCAGGTTCTATAGTTAGTGGCAAAGATGGGTGCCTGCAAGTTCAAACTTAATTGCCATCAGTTTGGCATCAGAAGCAGGAAAAGAAAGCCTCTTTCCCAATAGTTCTAGTAACAATCCTTGGACTGATTTTAATGGACTTGTCTTCTGTGAATCCATTATAAACCAGTTGCTGTTGTTAGGGGAATAGGAGGCTCTGAAGGGCCCATGCTTATTCATAGGCCCCTCCTTGGAGCCAAAAGTTAAGGTCAGACTCAAAATAACATGGACTTCTTAAGAAAGTTAGGGGGTTGGTTGCATGACAGTGTAAATGTACTTAACACTACCAAAATGTACACTTAAAAATGGTTAAGATGGCAGAGCGAGAGAGAGAGAGAGAGAGAGAGAGAGAGAGAGAGAGAGAAACTTAACTACAGGAAAAAAGAGTTAAGATGGCAAATTTTGTTATGTCTATTTTACCACAATTAAAAATTAAAATAATAAAGAAAGAAAAGAAAGGGAGGGGTGGTTTCCTCAAAGGAGAATTAAGGAGTTGTTACCAGAAGGAGAAATGAATATGGGCAAGCAAAACCAACTGATTTCTAGAGTAAATGGAGTCAGGTGCTGAGACCAAACCACATGTATCTTCTTACTTTAATGCATGAGTGGTTTCAGACTGAACAAATGGAAGAAAGGAGGAAGTAGAATCCTGTCATGGTTCTCACCAGTGAGATGGGCAAGAACAGGGCTGGTACCCGTGGTTATGAAATGTGGCTATGAAGCCCTGTGAGGGCACAAGGACTCTCCACCTTCAGCTCCAACCCAGAAGGACACCTCTGTCAGGTGCTGTGCCATTTACCCCAAGAAACTTTATGCTGCCCCTCCAAGAAATAAAAGTTCACAAGAAGACTCTCCCCAAGAGATAGCACTTGGGGCTCTGGCTTTTTACCCCAGCTCTTCTCAAGGAGGACCTAAGTGTCTGAGGTAGCCTAGCACCCACAGTGACTGGCAGAGGCATATCTTGGAGTATACATCATGTTCTCCAAAAATCTCATGTCACTCCTTTTTAGATGTCAGGCCAGACACTGGCTCCTCCTGATCCTGCGTACTGTCACTTCTCTTCTGGACCAGCCATGACCCCTTGGGTCTCTCCTGCTTTTCTTTTGTTTCCTCCCAGTGGTCCCAGACACCAAGGCTGAGCTCTCTTCCTCAGCCTGCAGGGTCACTGGAGAGTGGGTCTTTCCCTACCTGGTCCTGGGCCACCTCCTTCAGCTTCAGAGAGGTTAATGGTCTCCCTATTGTCTCCTAGCCTGGCGCCCTGAGACTTTCTCATGGGACTCCCCAGATGGCCTTTCTCTTGTCAAGGTTCTTATGCCCTTCCTTAAGTCCTGAAACTAAAGCTTCTGATTTAACTAAGAATACTGGCTTTATTTCCTTCTAAATCCTTAGTTTTCTTTCTGGGCTTTCTAGCTTCCTTTGCAGACCCTCTAAAGGCCAGTCAGAATAGCAAACACTACATGGCACAGGCACTGACCAGTAAGAATGTACATACACTGTCATTAGTAGCAGGGCCCTGTCATAACAAACTGGGTTAGGTGTTACCTCCTTGGTTGCTGGATCATGGTGGGGGTCTTGAGAGTTTTGAGAGAGTGGCCAGGCAGCTGGGGTGGGGGTTCATGGGGGTAGCTATTTACCAATAAATACATATCTATGCAACCCAGCTGAACATTCATTCAATATGTTTTCCTCTCAGATGCACATCTGGCACCTTTAACCTGGGCCAGAACTATAAGCTGTTTGACTTAAAAAATTCACTTTGTCCTTTTTAAGTCTTGGATTTCTTATCTGTAAAATGGAGATAATAAGCAGGGACTAGGTCATAGATATTTGTACACTGATGTTCATAGCAGCATTATTAGCAATGGCCAAAAGGTAGAAATAATGCAAATGTCTATTGGTGGATGAATGGACAAAGTGCAGTCTATACATACAATGGTCTATTATTCAGCCAGAAAAAGGAATGAAATTGTGATACATGCTATAACATGGAGGGACCTTGAAAACATTACACTAAATTAAATACACCTGGCACAAAAGGACAGTTATTATGTGATTCCACTTATTGATTCTACTCATATTTTACTAGAACAGACACATGTATAGTGAAGAAAGAGGAGTAACCAGGGGCTGAGAGGAGGGAGGAATGGAGAGTTATGTTTAATGGGTATAGAGTTTCAGGTTAGGATGATGAAAAAGTACTGGAGATGGATAACAGTGAGGTTGCACAACAATGAGAATGTACTTAATGTTACCAGAGAGAGGTTAAAATGGTGAATTATATGTATTTTTACCACAATAAAAAATGTAAATAATAATGCCTACTATGTGGAAACGTTGCAAGAATTGAATGAGATCGAACATCTGTAAGAAGTCTTTGCAACCTCAAGTGTGATTATTATTATTAACGAATAGTATTAATAATAATGCAATTGTCTTGGATTCATTCAAGACTTTCCTAAAAATCATTATTTTGGGGGTGAGAAGGGATAGTCCTCTGTGAATTCAAATAAGTTTTAGAGAAAAAAAATCAACCTTAGTTAGAATAGCCACCTTGCCAGTACAATTTGAGAGATTTTGAGAAGGACAAAATTGTCTCTCCTATTATCCTGAAATTATACCATGAAAGTTTATTATTTTTCATCATTACCTACTTAAATATCCATTAAAGAACAGTTTATGAAAGAAGGTATCAGTCATTCACACTTTAGGGTGAGCTACTTTCCTCCTAATTCTGGCCGAGAACACTAGGGCAGTGATTAGAAATCTTCCCCCCAAATAAAATAACTGACTTTGCAATCACAATCAAATTGATATTAAATTAACTAAATTGACCCAGAAGATTGAAAAAGTAGGAACTTCTTTTTAAGTTAAATCACTTGATATACATTCTGAAGTAGTTAGGAGAAAGTGTACTGATGACTGCAATCTATTTTGAAGTGCATCAAAAAATAAGATGGATTGAAGTATGGATAGAGTAGATGGATAGATATGTGATAAAAACAAGTATAGTAAAAAGTTAATAGTAGAATCCAGGTAATGGGTATACAAGTGATCACTGTCAAATTCTTTCAACCTTGCTATATGTTGAAAATTTTCATAATAAAAAGGAGAAAAGTTAAATTACTAACAATACCTATTAGCTGCTCACATTCATTTTCATAAACATAAAAATCAAATAAAAAATTTAAAAACTTCCATGGAAACTATAACTATGATATGCTACCATAGTATATTCATTATTGGATTATTGTTTAACTGAACTGCTGGAATGTGATGGGATGACACACGTACTGTGCCTTGAAGAATGAATAGGAGTTGGAAAGCTGGAGAAGAAGAGGAAAAGGGCATTTCTCACAGATGAAAATGTGTGAAAATTCTTGGTTTAGTCAAAGATAGCAAATATCCCAGGGTGGCTGGAGCTTGTGGCAATGAGGTTGAGTGTTGCTGGATTCACAGACTAGGTTTGAATGGCAGCTCTGACATGCTCTAGTTCTATGGCCTAAACTTTTGTGAGCCTTAATTTACCATGTGTAAAATGGAGATGACAACACATACCTGCTGTGATTTTGCAAGGAATATTATATACAAAGCATCTCGAATAGCACTCATCCCAAGGTGAGCACTCTATAAACATTAGCTATTACAATTAAGAGCCTGGAAGGAAATCTGGGAGCTTGGATATAATCCAAATCTGGGAGCTTAGATTATTGAGCTAGTCAGTAATCAGGAATTCATATTGTTTTATTCCTCAGTTGTGCTCTTTCTCAAGTGAACCGAAGTTGGGGGTGGGGGTGATATATTTCCACTTTGAGCAATAAGCCTCAATTATCACATATAACCCCTTCTCCCATAGGCTCTGGGTGGTCTTGCTTTCTCTGAATATCACAAGGTCCAAGCTCTGTAGCTCACACCGATGGGAGAAGGTGCTGCAGCTCCTCTGTTTCATTTCAATACCAGCACCCTGTTTGCAGAAGAACTTTGACTTTCCTTTAATTTTGACACTGTCTTGCCTTATTAATGAAGTTCACAGTATTATTTCCTTACATTGATAAAGCGTTTCACACACATCTCAGTCAGTCTCAACACAACCCTGGGAGGTCAGCAAGGTGGGTATTATTGTCACCAATGGCCACCACTGTAGTGAACTGATAGAACAAACCCGTGACACTGAAGCTAATGGATTATTTGTTGGGTGCCTATCCACAGATAGTATGTGGGTCTTTTGTATGTAAAGGTAACACCATAGAACTACCACAAGCCATGTAAGAGCAAGGTGCTATCTCCCCAGTGGAACAGAATTGCACATTTTAAGACCTGTGGCCAGTTGCAGCCTGTGGCTGTGGAACAGAACAGTTAAATGACCTCTGTTGGTTCTAAAGGGCTGCCCCTGACCGCAGAAGGAAGCCAGTTGACTCATTTGTGGCCCTGAGGAGATGAAGACGGGAGAGTAGTAGTGCTCTAAGCGACACTCCACTCACTGGCTGCCCAAGGGAAGAGCTGCTATGGCCTCCAAACTCTCTCCAAGAGCAGGCAGAGCCTCTGCCATTTCCAGATGAGACTTCTCACAAGCCCAGGTGGAGTCCTGGCTGACCGGGTGTGGTAGGCTCTAGGTGGGAGCAAGAGATCTGGATTTTAAACCAGTGCTTGGAAACCATTGCACTGTGTTCCCTGTGGCACCTGTTCATTTTGTTTCATCTCTCTGGCCTGAGAAGTCTCACTTCCAAAAGTGGTAGGTAGTCCCTTCAGAAATCTACAGTTTTTTCAAAAGGTTAGTCAGTCACTGCATTTGAATGACAGTGCATTTGCTAGAAGAGACACATACCATAGAACTGTCCTTTCTCACACAAGTTCTCAGGACCATACATTCAGGAACATTGCAAAAATTCAAATGATACAACTCCTCATTTATTTGTCCAGGCTTAAGGCGTGGTCCAAGTCCTGGAGGCAAATGTTAAGGGACCCTGGTAGTACAACCAGCCCGTTACGAAGCAGTGAGCTCCCACCCTAGGTGTGCTGAAACACAGGCAGGTTGACAGACAGGGATGATGACAAAGAATATTTTTTGAACTTTTCTTTTAAAATTTTTCATAATACAGTAACAGCTTTGCAACACAGGAATTGTAATTCTCATTTTAATAGGCAGGAAATTGAGGACAATAACTTGAGTGATGTACCTAAGGTCAGAGCCAGGCTTTGAACCTGTTCCATCTGTCCCCTTAGCCTGGGCTCTTTCTTCAGGGGCTGGGTTAAGAACATGCAACCCAAATCTAAATCCCTGGACCCTGATAAAAAAAAGTAATGTCTATAGCAAAATATATTTTAGTTATTAGTCAATAATATTTTTTCTTCCGTTAATTTCAAACATGATTGTTTTAAACACACTCATAATTTCAATCTCAATACCTGTAAGAAATTTCCATTTCAGTGATATTTACTAGGCCCTGATTATGATGTATATTTTAACTTTTAAGTAATAATAGATTGATGTTATTTTAAAACTTGTTTTAATATAGTCATTGAAATTAATTGTTGGAAAATTAAAAAATACAAAAGCAAAAATACAAATATGGAAAAAGTATCAGTTGCATTTCTCTTCACTGTTGAGATTCTGATGTGGACCCTTTCAAATATTTTTTAGGTACATGAAGATGCATACATATTCTTTTAACAAACTTGAAATTATACTATACATTCTGTTTTGTACTTTCCTTTTTTCTTAATATTTTTTATGAACATCTTTCAATGTCAATAAATATATCGCTACCAAAGCATTTTTGATTGCAGCACATCATTCCTATTATATTGTTGTATCATAATGTATTTAGCCATTCTTGTCACTGTTGGACTTTTAGATGGTTTCTATTTTATTATTATTATTATTATTATTATCATCATTATTATTATTATTACAATGACTATTTCTGTAAAAGTATTTTTATATACATTATAATTCTTTGGGATAAATTTCTAGAAGTGAAATTACTGAATTAAAAATAATCTATTATATTCATGGCCTTTGATAAATTGTGCTAAATTGTCCTACAGAAAAACTGTCAATTTGCTCTGCAGTGTATGAGACAGTTCTAGGGAGACAGGGACTCAGAAGCCATTCTGTTGCCTATATTTTAACAAATTCATTACTAAGACAGAAAGCCAGAGAAGCAAATCATGAGGTCTGGATTCACACATTACAATTCTAAATGCTCTATCTCCCCAATCTTCAATTTGCAAGTTTTTTAAAAATGCATCCACAGTCTGAATATTGATCCTTTGCAAAATATGGAAATGTATTAATTTGGCCAAGGAATAGAACTGCTTCTTTACCTTTATAAGTATATTTTTTATTTTTCTTTTACATGTAATTCTAAAATCATAATTAAGGAAACTTTGGATTTAAAAGTACACATTTTGGACATTTCTCCAAAGAAGATATAAAAATGGTCAATAAACACATGAAAAGTGCTCATCATTATTACTAATTAGGGAAATACAAATCAAAACCATAAAGAGATAGCACTTCACATCCACTAGGAGGGCTATAATAAAAGTGACAGAAAATAACAAGTGCTGCTGCTGATGAAGAGAAATTAGAACAGTACTAGTATTGCAAACATCATCTTCCTCCCTCCAAATAATTCAATGTTTATCTTCTAAGAACAAGGAGCCTCTTCCATAAACACAGTACATTGATCAAAGTCTGGGCATTTAACATGGATGTAATATTATCATTTCATCCATTGTCCGTTTTAAGATTTTGCTAAGTATCCAAGGAAGACCCCCTATAGTAATTTAATCATTTGTTTAAAGAGATATTTGCTGGGTTTTCTGCTATAAAGCTGTTATTTTCGATTCTGTAAAATGAACAAGTAACTTGTATTAATAAGATACTCTAAGACGTTATTAATGTCTTCTTTCCCAACAAATTTGCACTCTTTAGTTTTATCATCCTTTGATGATTCTTACCTGTAAGATGCATTTTGAAAAATGCATTTCTCTATTCAGATTTCAGCTGCTTTCTCTAACTTTCAGGTCACATTATTAAGCTTGTATGTACTTTAAAACATTTTAATGTTCAGTTTTTATATATGTATTTAAGCTTATTAAAGAGCACAAGTTGTTTTAGTTAGGTTCTTTTTGTTGGCAAGATGCACTACTTGGGCCAGCTAGTGAGGTGGTGATGGTAGTGAGGTGCTGTTATGAGAAACCATGAAGCTTGGAAATGAACCTGGCCCTGTAAAGAGCCACCAGGAACCCCAAAAGACAGCCTTAGAGCCTGTTTTCTCCATTCTCGCTCCCAGCCTACATGGTCCATCCTCTTGTTATTCTTTCTATTCATTTTTCTATGACCTCTGCCCTCTGTTGACTATTTTATTCTTTTCTGTTCATATGCCTTGTTATCTACCTCATAGCTTCTGCTTTTTCATGGCAAAAACTCTCAAAAATTCAACTCTACCTTCTCTCTGTGCCTCTTAGCTCCAATTTCCACTGCTAACTACCTAATTCTCTCCCTCTTCTCTTCACTAGGATCATAACAGGATGCTTGCTACATGTAATGATTGACCTCACCTGTTCAGGTGCTTCCCCAAGAATCTATTAGCTTGGTGGAGGTGAAGGCGGTGGTGAAGGTGGTAGTGAGGTACTGCCCCTGAGGGCTGCCCCTCCAGAGGGATTGTGGGTGTGGTGAACAGAGCAATTGACCTGGAGTGGGAGTTACATTAGTACATCAATCATATTCTTGAACCACAATCAGGACACACAATCTAACACTCTGTGCTCTTTCCAGGTATGAGAATCTGTCTGGAAGCTATAGTTTGAATGTCAAAATGTTTAAATTTCCCAGATATTTTAAAGGGTTATGTATATATGCATTTTTAATTTAAAGCTTACTAAACACCTTTCTGAAAGAATATTAGAAAATGTAGATTTCTGGAAATTTGGGGACAAAATGTTACATTTAGAAACTCCAGCATTATTTTAATTTTCCTCATTCTTTTAATTTTTAAAAAAGGTTAAAAAATACAATGCTAAATTTGACAGGTGGCAATATTTTGCTTTAATTCTATGTGTTTCCTAAGAATAGGGGCACTTTTGTATATAACCACAACATTATTATCATATCTAAGAAAATTAGCGATAATTTGATATCATCTGTGTGCATAATGCCATCTGCAAACACATCATTTAAAATACATGTAAATTTCCCCAACTGTCTCAAATTTTTCTTTCAAGGACTTTTTAAAATACAAAATTTACTCAAGGTACATGCATTGGACTTGGTTATGATGCTTCTTAGTCACCTGTAATCATACCTCCTCCCTCTGCCTTCCTGTGCCTTTCTCTGTTTCCAAGACTTTGACTTTTTATGAAGAGTCCAAGCCAGTTGTCTTGTAGGACCTCTTACAACTTGGAATTGTCTGATTGTTTCCTCATGACTAGCTTCAGGGCAAACATTTTGACAAAGGTACTACCAAGGTGGAGCTCTGTGTTACCAAAGGCATTTCACCTGGAGGCTGAAGATGCAGGTGGTCTTACCATGAGAGATGCTGAGTTTGAACATTTGGTGAAAGTTGATATCACTCTAATTTTTAGCTAAGAATCAAAGAGACTAAAGCTGCTTGCTTGAAGGCTTTCAAATACTTCTTGGTAGTAGGAATTGTTTGAAGTGGTCACAGATTGGGGTTTCTGTTCTTTATTATCTGTTCTCTGTGGTCTGTGACCAGCTGCCCTTCCCTTTCTCCCAGGATCCCGAGTCGTATTTGCTCTCTTATTTTTTTTAAAAAGACACACTCCCTTTCCATGGAGCTCTCTATCTAGCACCTGTGTCTTTTGTGTTCGCAGGTATCACTATCACACATTTACATCCTGCACTTATGAGTACTCTGCTTCTGGAGATTCCCCACAAACCACTCCCCACCAGTCTATAAATATTTGTTTCTAACAGCAAATACTTCTGAAAGTTGCCCACTTTTTGCAAAGACCTCTTTCATTTGATCTTTTTCAGCTTACTTTGAGGAGAAAATTCTCAATGACAATGATAATGATATGTGTAACACTCTTAACATTTACTAATAGCGCCTTTAGCAAAAAGGTTGCAGTCCCAGCTCTGGCAGGAGCTGCTGTAGTAATAGCAGCTGGAGAAGGTGGGAAGGTGAGAGAGTGCTGATAGTGAGGAGGTGATAATTAGGGTGGCCCTGAATATTGGAAATCTGGCATCCTTTCCTTAAAATGAACCCAAAAATTCTAACAAAACCAAACCAAAACTCAGGTCAGAGTTACTCCTTAGTATTCACAAACTTTGAGTATGAGGAGACCTTTTAATGGACAAAAACATCTGAGATTGGCTCTTATCTGATGATTGTGTTTTGCTATCAGCTAATTAAGACACTACATCATATCAGAAAGCTACTTGGAATTAATAACACTTAAAAAAGAAGTTATCTTTTATTTATACAAGAGCATCTATGTACATTTGAAAAAAAAGTAGTGTACATAATATGTGTTTAAGTATCAGAGGGACTGACATAAAAAGGGATGCTGCTGCATTCCTGAACTATTTTGATTCTTGTAATAGGGACATGGAAATTTTAGGACTTCAAGAATCAGAGACAAGTCCAAAGATTTCACACATCCTTTCTTGCCTGTCCATTGCAAAAGCAAGTATCACCCACATGTCCTCTATCCTGGAGCCACTCCTCAGTCATCTTCAGTCTAGTCCTGAGCCCGAAACTATTGTGGTCATAGGATGGGTATGGAAGTGCTGCCTCAGCTTACAGGCAAGCCACCAGATCAGGATGCCCTTTTCATAAGGAGTAAATATTCCCATCCCTTTCAGTGTTTCACACAACTCACAGGCCATCAATCAGTCTTCTTGTACCCTGGGTCAATGAAGCCAGAGTTTCTCCCTATTATTTTGTGACAAAAAGAAAAGCAAACAAGCATAATTTCTAAAGCAGAGGAATTTTTGTAGCCGATGTGCATTCTTCTTCACTGCTCGTATTCTCTTATTTCAGAATACAGTCTCAGTTCGTGTTATTTTCATGAAATGAATCTGTTTTCACCACTTATTTGTTATGACAAGATCTGAGAGAGGAAAATCCAGACAAAAGAGATTCTGAGTATAAAAAAAAAAAAAAGGAATACTCTTAATAGATAAGGGATGGATATGGGGTTGAATCATAGGTTTCCATGATAAGCCAGTTAGAATGCATAGTCTCAAGGTTAATGGCTATGGAGGGGATGCTATTGAGTATTTGAAGCCTAAGTTTCAAGAACTTCTTAGAGAAAAACCAATAAGGACATTTTGAGATGACTGGACACAAACAGAATAGTTAGAAGATGAAGAAAAGATATAAATTCAACACTAGGAGTATTTCACTCTAACGTGAGATAGGACTTATAATCTTAATATCTCCAAGTCAAATGGGTTACAGAGAAAGTATAGAATCTTGTTTCCTACAAGCATTTGGGTGGGTGGTGTCTTATCCTTCAAAGGTTTTCACTAATTAGAAGCCACAGTCTCTGGCTTTAGTCATGATCATGATAATCATAACTGGATAAAATATATCGGAAGACTTTGTATAAATTGTTAACTGAATAAAAAAATGTAGGTTTTATAGACAGTATACTAAAGGGAATGGGAATTATCATTTTCTGCCTCCACACTTTGGAAGGAACTCTTCAACTTCATTATCTGATTTAAGAAGAACAGATACAGAGTCTGTTTATGCCCTCTACTTCTCATGTCAGGATTTCAGATTTTATATAGGATATTTTCCCAATGGTCACCCAGACCAGAAAGAGACATCATTCTTATTCAGCCCTACTTGGAACATGGGTTGAATTGCAGTTCCTTTGTATTAACTCTGTGGCTCCCACACTGATGCACAACCTATGAAATGAGAATCATTAATCCAAGTCCTTTTAATTACAATGAGGAGAGGTTCCAGATTACACCATTTAAATTGTTTATGTCATCTGCTATGTGTGCCTTCCATCATCATCTAAGATGAGCAACATTTGGCTTAAAAATAAATGTTTTTCAGAAAATGGCAAAGAGATAAGAGTAAAGGGAGACAGTTACTTATTTGCAGTCCTGTACACACAGGAGAGAGTTCATGAAATTTTTCAATGAGATTTGACATCCAAACTGTTTCTCTTGTACTCTTTGTAGTGGCATGGCTCTGAAGAAGCCCTCTTTAGCTACACACTCCGGGAAATGTTTCTCAACCTAAATGATTATTTTGAGTCTTTTATTTTTTTCAGAGTTGTTACATACCTTTTTGTTTAGTACTTCTCCAAGCCCATCCTCATTTACATCATTGTATTAGTCAGGGTGCAACCAGGAAACAGAAACATACAGATTATTTGAAATAGAGGAAATTTAATTCAGGAAATTGGCTACACATCATGAAAGAGGCTGAACTGCCAACCATGGAACAGTCATCCCAGAAAACAGTAACTTTAGGAAGCTATGACCTCTCCTAGGTAGGGGGAGGATAAAAGGAGAAGGGCATTACCAGTGCCTAGAAGTCGGCAGAAGAAGCTCAAGTACTTTTCTGTGGAAGGCAGAGTGGGAGGAAGAGAAATACCCTGTATTCTCTCTCTCCTTATGCCTTCTCACCTCCCAATAGTGTCACCCATTGACCAAACCAGCTAGAGGCTAGCTGACACCTAGAGCTTAGAAACAGAGCCTTCAGAAGTTGGCCCCCTGCAAGCCAGAGCAGGGCGGGATAAGGTGAACCATGGTTCCGAGGACAAAAAGCTCTTAACCAGCATAGTCCTCTGTTCCCGAGGTTAGCCCTCTTCTGGAATTAATAATGGAGAATTCTCAATCCAACCTTCCCTTATATTTTTTACACATTTAGTTGATGTGATATATTTATTCTTTCAGTCAAATTGTTCATTATTCTTTCTTTCTCTGTGTGGCTGCTGAATTACCTTGGAAATTACACAGAAATAACAACCACTCAAGCTGCTCATTGGTGTTTTGAGCTCATAAATAATAACTATGTTATTAACTACCTTCATAATTAATACGGAAGCACTTTTACATATACTGTTTGATTCTCATTAAAACTTTGAATATTTGTTTTTATATCCATTTTATAGAAGGATTAACTGAGTCTCAGAGACTTTATATGAATTTCTCAAGGACAAATAACAAACAGTGGAGCCAGGATTCAAATCTTTGGTTCTAAATTTCATAATCTTCCCACACTGTCTCATGAGAGATAGAGTTGCTCAGAGGGTACAACAAAAGATTTTGTGGACTGATTGACTGAGTTTAGAAGGAAGGAAGAAAATATGTTTTAATTGCAAATTTTTTCTTGTTGGCCCAGAAATTAAAATTACACTTTGAGCATTCCAGTCTGAAGCATTACATCTTCCCTGAAGAACTACACTCTTGCCCTGAACACACCTAGATTCAGTATTTCAATCTTCTACTGTCCTAGAAGGATCAGTGTCACAGCAGCATGTACCATCCCAAACCTGACAGAGAGAGAGGAAGAGAAGGGGAGGGATCTGGTTCACAGTTCTCATCTCCCTGTCTCTCCTCAATAAAATACAGGACACCTAGTGAAATCCGAATGTCAGATAAACAATGCATATTTTTAGTATAAGTATGTCTCAAATATTCCATGAGACATATTTACACTAAAAAGTTATTCGTTATTTATCTGACATTCAAAGGCATCTTGTAGTTTGCTACATCAGGCAATCTTAACTCAAAGTGGGCAATGATCTCAAGGTTTCAGAGGTGTGTGCGTGTGTGTGTGTGCGTGTGTGTGTGTGTGTGTGTGTGTGTGTGTTGAGAGGATACTGGGAAAGGAGCCCATAAGGCTCTGTTTTTACCATCTGTACCCTGTACATGGCATGAGGTGATAATTCCTGCACAGGTGCAGAAGTGGAAGGGGACTCTAGGAAGGGGATTTCCAGTGTTGGGCAAGCACAGATGAATTCTGAATTAGAGGTTCCTTCTGTGGGAAGGAGAGATGGCCTGACCCGCAGTAAAGGTTAAAGTAGATTTACCTGGTTTCACTTAGCCTTTCTGTTTGTCTGTTTTCACTGATGAGTATTCAAATCTGACCAGGAAGTTAAAAATAATCTTAGAGATTGTGTAAATTTATTTAAAGAAAGAGAAAGAGGAAGGGGCCCTAGAGAGCTGAGAGGTGTCAGGCAGAAAGGTCCATGGAATAGGTGAGGAGGTTCGTGTTAGCGCTGGTGCTACTGGCAGGCAAAACTGGTGAGCAGACCTTGTGGTCTTTCCCAGGTAGATGTCAAGGAGAGAATGGGACGGTTGGAATGCTGGGGCCAGGTACTTGCCTCAGATATGGAGGAACGCAGAGCTGAGAGGGAATTCCACTGGGCTATAAACTCTCCCAACAGGAAGATAATCAATTCACCAGCACCTACAAGGAGAGGTAGTATCTTGGTTTCTCATCCTGGAGCTCAGAGATGGGGATCTGCAGGCTGTTCCCAGCCCTGCCACTAAGTCAATCTGGAACCTCGAATAAGCCATTATTCTCTCTGAGTTTTTGTGTGTTCACCTATAAAAATGTGATGGTGAAGGATATATTACATTTCCATTATAGTTCCTCTTGGTACTAAAATTCTATTGGTATATGTATAATTTTAAGCCTTCTCATGACTTCTGTTCTGTGCTCATTGACCAGGTAAGAGGGCTGGTAACCACACTTCATCAATAATCCTTATTATATCTGAAGATTGCTTTTTCATTTTCTCCTTAATTTTTCCCCTATCCAGGCAAAACATTAGAATCCTATTTTAAAAGTCTATATTCAAATGAGTTAACCAATGAGATCTACTCTTTACTAAAAGCCTTATGTCAATACAATCAGTAACTCTTTGCTATCAGAGGCAACACTATTTCAATTTCAGTTCACCATTCATTCATTCTTTCATTCAGCAAATATTTATTGAGCATCAGGCAAATTTGAGCTTTGGGAGGAAAATTTCAACAGAACTACAAAACATATTAAACTCTAGGTGACCTGGGTCCTGGCTCCTCAAATCCTTTGCTTCTTACTTCTGTTGCTGGATTCTCGGGAGTTTCAGTGTTCAGCCATTGGTCCATCAAATGGTAGAGGTGAAACAAAAATGAGTTCTTGTTGACAGTTGCAGTGAAAGGCTGAAAGTGTTGGCTAACTTGAGGTATTTAAAGAATCTGTGGGTTTCCACTTTCTTGTAGCTGTGGACTTCCAAGACCAAACAAAACTGGGAACTGGCTCCTTCTACTGAGAGTGCAAAGCAGCCCTCTCGGATGTTCTTCTCTTACTTCTTCCTTGCCCTCTGTCCACAGTGCTGCACTTGAGATGGAGTTACTGCCTCTCTGGCTCTGCCTGGGTTTTCACTTCTTGACAGTGGAATGGAATAACAGAAGTGGATCAGTCACAGCAGCTTCCCAAGGGGGCTGCAAGCTGGTGAGTTTCCCTGGGAACTCTGAGTTGTCTGTTGCTTGTATTCTGACAAGTTTGGGTCCATTTGGAAAGCTGGTGGATTGTCAGTCAAGGAGGGTAGGGAATGAATGAATCTGAATTACTCAGTACCTACCTATCACGATGCCATGTTCAAGCTGTTTTTTAGACAAAGGTTAAGATAATGACTGAGTTAAACTCTGTTCCACCTTTTTCATAGCGACTGAAGATAGGAGACCTTGGAGACAGGCATAGCTCAGCCATCTGGAACAAGAGCAACTTGTTAGAAATCTGGATGATTGAGCACCACTAATGGTATCAGAATCTGATAATGGTGGGGCATATTGAAGTTGGAGAAGCCCTGAGTCAGAATTTGTGAATAGCAAATGCTTAAACAGCTGTATTGAAGAGTACGTTGCCCAAGCTGCACTGCAGAGCAACATCCTTGGCTGCACTTGGGCTTAAGACGATCCAGGGAGTAAGATATCAGAGCTTTTGTGGCTTACTCTCTCCAGGGGTTTTAGCCTATATAGAGAAACAGACTTAGCTCATAACAACTGAGCACATTTCTAGAAATTTTTTCCTTTACCTATAACTCAGTGATATAAAAAATCTGCTTGAGAAAAATACATCTAATACAGATTTCTTGAGTGCTATTATATTTGGGGCACTGGGAAAACAAATTAGATATCAAGGTTAATACTTATATTCAAAAATGTGTTCCTAAGGTGGTTGAAGCTTTAAAACCCAGCTGGTGATAGTTCTTAACCACCTCCAGTAACCTCTAACCACTACACTGTAGTGTACTCCAGTATGGGGTAGAAGTTATGAGCAAGACCAGATTTAAACTCCAGCTCCACCACTTAACTGGTGACACAGGGCCACTCTGTGTCTCAGTTTCCACATCTGTAAAATATGGAGGTAATAGTAGTACCAACCAATAATACCATAACACTGGGTTGTTACAATGCTTAAATGAGTGAATGTATATTATGCACTCAGAACAGTGCCTTATATGTAGTAAGTGCTATGTGTTTCGTTTATTTTTATTTTTGTTCTTGTTAGTTCCTGCTACACAGACTTCCATTACTCCCTTATAGAGGCAATGAAAGATTAACTTCATATAGTTAATTGAGGAGCTACTAGGCATAGTAAGAGGAGGAAATAAAGCAATTCTTTGACAGACTTTTGGGATTCAGGTTTGACTCCCTGGCTGACACTCTTCAGCCTGGTGGGCAGGAGTAGGGACTTAGCTGCCGGTGAGCTCAAAGAGTGGATTTTCTGTGGCTCTTTTGTATAGAGGGCTGAGAGTGTGAGAGTCCAGGTGCCCTGGACTGTATCTCCTTGCATTAACCATGTGACATTATCAGAAAGTGGACATGGTAAAGTTTTCTTGGGCTCTGACAGCCCTGTGGTCCTTCTGCAGCTCTTCAGTGGGGCCACAGGGAATTGCAGAGGTGTGACTCCCCGTGACCGCAGCAGCTGTGGTGAAACAGGGTCTCATGGCTTTTGGAAAGCCCCTAACCACAACATTCTTCAGAGAGTCCCTGTGTGAGGGACACCAACACTTACTCAAATAAAGAAATACTTCTTGTTTCTGCTTGGGGAGGCTCAATTTGTAAAGATGTCAGTTCTCTTCCCAATTAGTCTATGATTGTAATGCAATCCCAATCACAATTCCGAAGACTTTTATGGAGAAGGGAGGTGTGGAAGGAATTTCACAAATGAGAAATAACTGAAATGCTCAAAAATAGGAAATGAATTAATGAGATCATGCTAATCATTTTAGTTAACAGTTATTGAGCACTTATGTGCCAAGTTCTGCGTTAGTGCTTTACTTAAATAATCACCCTGAATTTTCCAAAACAAAAAAAACCTATGAGAAAATTACGTGTATGATTATCATTTTATAGGTAGAGTAATGAAAGTCCTAGCTTGTTAGGTAACCAGCCCAAGGTCAGCCATTGATAAAAAAGCAGAACCAAAATGGACTGACCCTAGAAATCTTGCTCTTAGTCACTATTGTATTGATGCAATGAACTAATAGACAGTTGCTAAAAGAATTTAATCATGTTTTTTAAAATTTTTATTGCCAAGGCAATATGTCTATCATATATTATGGGGGGAGTAGATTACTGAGCAATTTATAGAATGCAGTTTCATTTAAAAATTTTTTATTTTTTTTAAAAAAGGTAGATAATTTTTGACGAAAGAGTCCAGAAAGAGATGTAACAAAAGGTTGGTGGTTATTTCTTTGAGAGAGAGACTGAGGTTACTGAAGAGTTTAATTTTCTATATTTCCATACTGTATGTATTTAACTTTTATAAGATTTGGTTTTAATAATCATATAAAGAGCTCGGGGTTCTGAGAGGTTGATTCCTTGTCCGAGGCCCAAAGCTAATAAGCAGCAGAGCCAAGATTCAGACTTGAGTCTGTCATCTTTCCAAACCTGTGCTTCTTCCTCTCTATCAGGTTATTTCTCCCCTGTTCCAGTACTCTACTTGTCCCTTGGGATTGGGCCCACAATTTTAGGTAATCATGGACTTTGTCCTACTGACCAATATGTGCAAAAGAATGCCATCGCTCTTCTATCTTATCACTTAAAACTTTTTCTTGGACACCTAACTGACATCCTGTGGCTGATTGTTTTTGCCAATCTAGTAAAACATTGGGCTAAGTTTAGCCTGAGGCTTGAATGACTTCTACAATGAAACTAGGGCCATCCTATCCCTCCTGCTTCCTTATATAGCATAATTGTGGTAGAACAGCATCCAGGAAAAACACTGAATTGGATATTAATATCTCTGGCCTTAATATAAAAAGGCAAAGTCAGCTTTGCCTTTGACTTTTCGTTTCTCTCCAGACCCCACATTACTCCTCTGTACAATTCAGGATGATGATGAGCTCGGAAGTCCTTTTATGTTGTGATTTTTATCAATCTAGAAACTACAGGACCGTCTCAAGCAAAATTTCTTTGGGCAAATTGAAGATGCCACAACCCTGCCGGTTGTTGGGCAGCGTCCCTGTTAGACACACAGGTGTTATGGCAATAATGATTACAATGCAGTAGCGACCAATTATATTAATAATGCCCACTGTGTGTCAGGCACTGTGCAGCCTCTCGTCTAATCTCACTGTAATCCTCTGAAGTAGGTACTATCTTTCTCTCTATTTTCCAGAGGAAATAATAAACTTGGGCTAAATTATTTGCCCAAGGTCACACAGGAAACAAATGGTAGATTTAAACCCAGATAGAGACCTGGTCCTCAACCCTTCTCACAGTTAAAATCAAACTGCAGGTTCAATTGTCACTACTCAGCATCCAATTAACAGGTTCTCAGATCTTCTCTAACAGGCTGTATATTTTAAATGAGGCCTGGAACTTAGCTCCTAACTGACTCTTTTTGTGTGAAGGTTAAGGATAAAGAAAAGTTCCCTTTTGTTCTATAGTTTCCCATTCTTTTTTATTATTTTTTAAAATTATGATCTCTGGAGCCATTCCCAGAAGTTGCAGAAACAGTGTAATGAACAAACTAAGTTTCCGCACATTAACCTCTGCCTCAGAGATCTCTTCTCTGTTAACCAATGTGTTTTTGGACCTAGGTAAATGGAGTCGCTGACTGTCGAGGTCAGAACCTTGCTTCAGTGCCCAGCAGTCTCCCAACCTACTTCCAGACGCTCATCCTGGATGCCAACCCTCTCAAGACCCTGTGGAATCATTCCCTCCAGCATTATCCTCTCTTGGAGAGCCTCAGTCTGCACAGCTGCCACCTGGAGCGCATTGGTTGCGACGCCTTCCAGGAGCAGGCCCACCTGCACAGCCTAGCACTGCCTAACAACTCCCTGTCAGAAAACTACAAGGAGACAGCAGCTGCCTTCCACAGTCTACAGGGTTTGCGGAGGTTGGACTTGTCAGGGAACTCCCTGACGGAAGACATGGTGGCTCTCATGCTCCAGAACCTCTCTTCACTGGAGTCTGTATCCCTGGCAAGGAACACCATCATGAGGCTTGATGACTCTGCCTTTGAGGGCCTGGGGCACCTCAGAGAACTGGATTTGCAGAGAAACTACATCTTTGAGATTGAAGGTGGTGCCTTTGATGGCTTGACTGAGCTGAGACACCTCAACCTGGCTTATAACAATCTTCCTTGCATTGTGGACTTCAGCCTCACACAGCTCCAGCTCCTCAATGTCAGCTATAATGTCCTGGAATGGTTCCTGGCATCAGGGGAAGAGGCTGCTTTTGAGCTAGAGACACTGGACCTTTCTCACAATCAGCTGCTGTTTTTCCCCCTCCTGCCCCAGTCTAGCAAGTTGCATACCCTCCTGCTGCGGGATAACAACATGGGCTTCTATAAGGACTTGTACAACACCTCATCACCACAGGAGATGGCGGCTCAGTTCCTCCTTGTGGACGGCAACGTAACCAACATCACCACAGTCAACCTCTGGGAAGAGTTTGCTTCCAGTGACCTTGCAGATCTACGCTTCCTGGATATGAGCCAAAACCAGTTTCAATACCTGCCTGATGGCTTCTTAAAGAAAATGCCTTCCCTCTCCCATCTGAACCTCAACCAGAATTGCCTGATGACACTCCATATCCGGGAGCATGAGCCCCTAGGAGAGCTCACAGAGCTGGACCTGAGCCAGAACCAGCTGTCAGAGCTGCATTTGGCTCCAGGGCTCCCCAGCTGCCTGAGGAGCCTCCGGTCATTCAACCTGAGCTCCAACCAGCTCCTGGGTGTCCCGAATGGCCTTTTCACGGATGCCGGTAACATCACTACAGTTGACTTGAGCCATAATCAGATCTCACTTTGTCCCCAGCCAGCTGGTTTAGACCTCACGGGGCCCCCTAGCTGTGTGGATTTCAGGAATGTGGCATCTTTGAGGAGACTGTTTCTGGAGGGCTGTGGGCTGGGAACATTACAAGCTTGCTCGTTCCAGGGGACTGCCCTTACCCACTTAGACCTGTCTGGGAATTGGGGGTCTTTGAATGGAAGCATTGCCCCTCTTGAGAAGATTGCCCCCACATTACAGGTCCTATCTCTCAGGAATGTGGGCCTCAGTTCCAGCTTTGTGGAGTTGGACTTCTCTGGGTTTAAGAATTTGAGGAACTTGGATCTGTCGGGAAATTCCTTGACTAGTTTCCCAAGATTCAAGGGCATCCTGGGCCTGCAGACCTTGGATCTCCGCAGGAACTCACTCACAGCCCTTCCCCAGAGGGCCACGTCTGAGCAGCTCATGAGAAGTCTGCGGACCATCTACCTCAGTCAGAATCCATATGACTGCTGTTGGGTAGAGGGCTGGGGGACCCTACAGCATCTGCACACCATTGCCGACTTGGCCATGGTCACTTGCAACCTCTCCTCCAAGGTCATTCGCCTGGTAGACCTACCCAGAGGCATGCCTCAGGATTGTAAGTGGGAGAGGGTGGACATGGGCCTGCTGTACCTTGTGCTTATTCTCCCCAGCTGCCTCACCTTACTGGTGGCCTGCACTGTCATCTTCCTCACTTTTAAGAAGCCTCTGCTTCAGGTAATCAAGAGTCGCTGCCACTGGTCCTCCATATACTGACCTGACTACAAGCCAAGGTCAGAAATTTGTTCCGTGTGTGGAAAAATACTTTCTCTGACAGATTTCAAGATCTAATGCAGAGGACAAATATGATAAATTGAGGTTTAAATTAAAGTGTAAAATGTTTCCATCCCTTAAGCGCCCCATGTTCTTCCTTCATCATTATGATTCATCCTTATCATACTGGTAAAATATTTATTAAGTAACATTCGACAAAAATAAAAAACATATCTTATAAATATTTTTTAAATCAAATACAGCTTGTGTTTTTTCTTTCTTTAATGTTTTTTGATAGTTTCATTTAGGTTGTTTTTCAGTGCCATTCCCTTGGTGACATCCATGGAGCTGGTGAAAAAGGGTGGTGATTCAGTGCTACCCTACAGCAAAAACAGCAAAAACAACTCCAAGAGCATGCCCTGTGGATGGTGCAAGTCATTGCCCTGGGGGTTTACCAAAGACCAGAATTTCAGAGGTGAACTAGGGGGATCTGAGATGAGAACTGTCACCTCCAGTCTTGGCTTGCATTGCCATTGCAGCCAAAGTGGGCCTGAAAGGGTTTTCTGTGGGTGTCTTGGGTTCATTCTTGGAGTTGCTGGCAGGCAAACATGACCCTTCCATGGAAAAGCTAACAGAACAATAACAATTCCCTGAGTTTATTCATGCAATAAACTGAACACAAGGCAGTTCTGAGAGACGTAAAGAGGAATGCAGAATGGAGTGAATTCTGTTGACTTGTGGACTATCCCTACTCTTCACAAAAACCACAAACAACTTCTTAGCATATGTTCAATATCTGTACTCACTACATTCCTAGTTTCCTTTCTCCCTTCCTTTCCTCAGTGAATAATGAACAATTTCTGTGCTCTTCTTTAGGAAGAAGATAATAAAGACATAGCCCTTGCCCTTTCATCAGTTTAGAATTTACACTATCCTTGCCCTTTTTACTCCTGCTAATTAAATCATAAAGAGGCCAAATGCAGTGATGGGGTTGGGGAGAAAAAGGAGAGGATAGAAATCCCACAAACTGATTGCTAGTACCATGAATGTTCATGTAAGCAGAAATGTTTAGGCAAATCAAAGAGATTAAATCAGTGGTTTTATTTTGAAAAAGCAGAAACTTCCTTTAGATGTTCTACAGGGTATAAACAAGGTCATTCAGTTATGCTCTACACTCACTGGCATTGGTGTCAGCTGTGTTAGCTTTGCCTTATTGTACTTTCATCTTTCTGGTCAATATGACTCTTTTCATACCCCCAGCCCAGTGCCTTGGATGTTTTTTAGGTTTCTTTGAAGCCTCTGTCTAGTGTCTTTCTAGGAAAGCCTCATTAGTCAATATTCATAAGATTAAACACTCTTGATTTCCTCCTCCCATCAGCAAAAACTCTTTCTTGGTGTCCTGTTGTCTCCCAAGGTGACAATTAGCTAATCTGACAAATGAATCTATCCATGGCTGGTACATTTATGGCTTCTCTTGTGTTCATGTGTCACCCCTGTATCAGTTGGTGTTCTTAGTTTCTTGCAACTGAGGATGACTGTGTTTGATTTAAACTGTATGAGTTTTAGTAAAAAGATATTGGGGAGTTCTAAGTTCTCTGGGAAGGCTGAGGAGCAGACTTGGTAAATGTGAGGGAATGGGGAATGTTATATAGCAGTTGGGACCACAGTGCATATCATGCCATAAACAGTAATTGTGAGAATGTGACTGCAGCCACCTCTTACTACTGGACACCACAGTTTGCACTACTGCCACTGAGAGCTCTGGACAGGGCCACTGCTTTAGTCCACTGCCGAAATAAATGATCTCCCAAATTCTGCTGCTTTGTGTCACTGGCTCCTGATGTGCAGTCTGGAGTAAGTGGACCCAGATGGGTGCCCTTAGATCCTGTGCCTCTGCCATGACTACAAGAGGGACTGTGACAGCAAATGCTGTACCTTCTGGTGAGGCTTCTTTGCCAGAAAATGAGCTCTGCTTCCTAGAAATATTCATAAGAGGTAGAGTTCTCAAAACAAGAAAGGAAGATTGATGTTGAGAAGACAAGTGTGCACCATGCCCTTTTAGGCAGCATGTACATTTCAGCAGAGGACTTCTTGAAGCAAATTCTTAGCATAAAGAAATGACTTGATGATGGAAACTTTAGGCAGACTCTCAGGCCAGCAAGGGAGATAGTTGGGGTTAGGCAAACCTTTTGAAGCTCCCTCATGCAGCTCACCACTCACTCTACTTTTTCTTAGGGCCTAGCCTTGTAGAATGGCAGATTTAGAAAAGATTAGGATGGATCCTTACCTTTGCCTGTAGCAGTGACCTCTGAAGGCTGTGGGCTATCCATTGCTAGGGTCCAAAGACTGTTTCATAGGTTTCTTTCAGTATGGTGAGAAGGATGAGAGGAATAAGAATATTTCTGCCTCCAGTCCTGAGCTGTGGTTTCTCCAGCAAATTCTGTACTGCTTTGCCCACCCATACCTCCACCTGCAGAAGAGTACATTCGAATATCCACTCTGAGAGTGCTAAAGATGGGGGGACTCACAGGCCTATTCCCAGAGTTCTCCTGTTGGACCAGAATTGTGTGTGCTTAAGGCTTCCTGTAGAGTCAGATTGAGCACCAAATAGTTCTTCCTCAGTGGGTAGGAAGTGGGTGCCACCCCAGAGTTGCCACATTCCGGAATATCCTGACAGGGGAGTATTCAGAATCAAAGATAAATAATGTCAGAGATTGGACTGTTACCATGAGTAATAGTAATTCGGATTTTGAAAATATAGTCATAAAACAAAACCTGAAGGTTTTTCTAGTGGCATAAAGGACGTTATTAGGGCTCAGCTGATGTTTTTAAGGACTCCATTCACAAGAAATTGGGTAAACTAATTTTGGGTTCATATTACTGGTTATCTTTTGTCATCATTGATGCATGGATGGCCCACTTTTATTTATTTAATGTGGCAGATATCTTACATTTGCACCTCCAAATCTGCTCTCCATCTTCCTCTGTACTGCCGCAGGAAGTTCACTCCAGTGGGCTCCCTTACCTTCTGGGGTCCAGCTGTATTTGCTAAGAAGGAGCGCTGGCAGATCAGAGAGAAAGAGGAGAGTGAGATTAGGGTGATTATTCTCCTGAATCCTCTCTGTGAATTTGTCTCCAACAGGCTGCACCTACAGCAAAGGCCACAGTCTTCGCAAGGTGGCCTTTTCTACATAAAAGCTCTGTGTCTTGGGGTTTTAGAAACCACTTATTCCACAGGTCTCTTCCCTCTGGGCTTAGGGACCGGTACCAGCTCTGTCATTCCCAGACTTGCATTATCCTTTGTGGTATGTCTTTCCCTGCCACACATTTGTAAACAGTCCTTTTATAAATCATCCTTGATCTGAGTGATATAGTTGGTTATTTATTTAGTAATACTGAGCCAGAGAGGTCCTGGTACTTGAATCAGGGAGCCATGGAAGGCTAAGAATGCAGTCAGAAGTATAAAGCCAAATCCTCCAGAGATGACTATCCCTCTGATTCATTATGGGTGAACATGAAGAAGAAGCTGGACATGAGTAAGCTGGCATATGTCATCATATTACAAATATATTCAGATGTAACCCAGATTAGAGAGGGAGAAGTTCCTAGCCTCAGAGACCATACCTTTAAAAAGACTGTGGGTGTTGTGATGGCATCAAGCCAAAGAAAACAGAAATGGGGCTAGAAAAAAAAGTTATAAAGAAAAATAGTCCTCACTAACTAGTCATTTTCTATTTCATTCTCATTAACAATTACCAAGAATATGACCCAGCAATCCCATTTCTGTTATTTATCCAAGAAATTAAAAACACTAATTTAAAAAGATACATGCACCCTTATGCTCATTGTATCATTATTTACAATAGCCAAGATATGGAGGCAACCTAGGTTCCATCGATAGATAAATGGATAAAGAAGATATAATAAATATGCACAATGGAATATTACTCAGCTCTAATAAAGAACGAAATCTTACCATTTGCAGCAACATGGATGAACAGAGTGTATTATGTTTAGTGAAATAAGTCAGACAGACAGACAAATACTGTATGATTTCACTTATATGTGCAATCTAAAAAACAAAATAAATGAACAAACAAAACAGAAACAAACTCATAGATACAGAAAACAAACTAATGGTTCCCAGATGGCAGAAGGCTTGGGGAATGAGCAAAAAAGTCAAGGGGTTTAAGAAGTACAAACTGCCAGGTATAAAATTAGTCATAGGAATCTAATGTACAGCATAGGGAATACAGTTAATAATAATCATATTATAATAATAATGTATGATGCCCAATGGATATTAAACTCATTGTGGTGATTTCTTTGTAAGGTGTATAAATGTCTAATCACCATGACATACACCTGAAATTAACATAATATTGTGTGTCAACTATAATTTTTAAATTTTTTAATTAAAAAAATTAAGTACCTATTTTGTGTTAAGTACCTTACCTAGATAATTTCACTTAATTCGGGAAAACCCTAGGCTGAAGGCAGTTCAGATTTGTCCAAGGTCATACAGAACTGTGGTAAAGACTTTAGGATTAAGCTAAAGAAGAGAAAGGCAGCTGCAGCAACTTGATCACCTTTATCAAGTTTATCAAACTATTGACCTGTAGCTGGCTAGTGGTTACTGAAGAGTACACATTTGCTGATTAAATGGTAAACATGGAGAGGTTCATATAGGGCACAAGTGAGGAAGTCCAGAGTATAGCATGTCCTTGAATAATGTCATTTTGCTCTAATGTCAATGAGATACCATATAAACTTAACTCTTGTTTATATCAATTAGCCTGTGGTAAAATTGGTTTCATTATATACCTTTTCACTGCAGTTCCAAGAACCTATAGATGACATTAAGTGAGGACTTACAGTAGCTGAAGGTTACCCATCTTTTTGAGGCTGTTTTGAAGGCAGTGGCATGATTTAGTGATAGCTTGGAGGTAATTTACAACAGAAGAATCTCACTTGGTTCCTTCCTACTTCAGCCATGCAGCATCTGCCAGCTCAAAATCAAGACAATAGGCCAATGCAAGAGGACTCTGGGTTTCACCAGGATTTTGAAGGTTCAGTGTGGGTGAGGGAACTGATCAGAAAAACTGTTTTGCCCAGAGAGAAGACTGTTTCTGGAATAACCACCTGATCCAAGTTTTTCAAATGCAGAAATCAACTTTTATAGATGCAATATTTCTAAGAAGAAAGATTAGATTAAACATCAGTAGACATAGTATTTACTCATAGACTTACAAGTTGTTAACACACCGACCCATTCACTCCAGGATCTCTGGGAGCTCAGGCAGTTCCTGGTCTTAGTGCACCAAGAATGGTAGATGAGGGCCAGCTAAACCCCAGAAAATACTTAAAGAGAGGATTGCAATTTCTTTCAAATTATGCTTCTCAGGACTCTTTAAAAACCATCTTTTATGACTATTCCCAAGAGTGGCTTGTGTCTTTCACTCATGTTTTTGTCATAGCTTTTGTTTTAAATGATCCATCATAATGCCAGTGTAATGACTGTCCTCAGAAGTTTTTGGCTATTCTCAATCCTGTGGTCATTCCTCAGGCGCAGGTCTGAACACCTGCCACCTCTAGATCTTTTAATATGAAAAATTTGAAAAACTGGATTCCAAACTTCTGTCATATTTAAAACTCTTATTCCTGCACACATTGTGTTAGTAACCAATAGTCCCCCCACCCTTTGCTTATTTCAAGGGTGGTCAGCTTATAAAAGGAAACACAACAAATTATTTTCCATATAAGAACATGCATAGCAATACTGATTCCAATTGAGTCTGTGTCACAATGAGTAATCCTTAGTAACTTTAGACAACAGTATATCACGCATTGCTGACTGAGAGAAGTTTCCTGTAGAATCCCGAAATCTTAGGAGAGGTGGAATTCGCAGATCGCTGTTTGAAAACACTTTTCCCCACATATCTCCCAAAATACACCATCTAAGAGGTACGTGCAGGGAAGGCACATAGTGAACCCAAGTTTTAATGGGAATGATAAAATTGGCTTGAACATTGGAGTGGCCTGAATGGTGCTACCCCAATAGGGCCTCCGAGGCTTCCAGGGGGAAGTAGGCCCTGCATGGGGAGAGCAGGGAGGGTGAGGAGGAGGGTCATGTTTTCTGAAGGGTGGGTGTGTTTCTTTCTTTTCCGGCTACTGTTATCAATGTGGTGAGCACATCCCTTCACTAAATGCCCTGCAGAGGAAGCCCGGAGCTTCCTGTTGTCTTACCAGTATTGCAAAGTTAGAAATAAAGAAAAAAAGAGGAATGGGGGAAAAAAAGCAAAGCTCCTCTGTCCAGATCAGGGATGTCAGCCTCCAAAATAACACCAGCCCCTTTTTCCTGGAGATGTAGTAGGAAAGGCACATGCCAGATGTCGGCTGCTTTTCAAATCAATCAGGATTTGGAAAATAATCTCAAAAAAGGATATTTTTAAGACACAGCGGAATAGACACCAAAGTCAAAGATCTTAAAAGGAAGAATAAGGCAATATGTATAGAGCATACTGCCAAAGAACTATACTTAGCCCTGATTAATAACCTTAAAATTCTTCTATTTGTGAAGGATTTGTGCTACCCCAAAGTTTTGCAGTGCTGAAAAGAATCATTTTTTATGTCAGATTATGTTTTGTTTTGTTTTGTTGCTGTGAGCATTTTAGCAATCTGAGATACTTCATGAGATATAGCTGAAATAACATCCTAGCCCCCAGGGTGGAATACACAGGTGGTACCAATAGGTTGCCACATATGTGTGTGTGTGTGTGTATTTATATATTTAGAGCACCATCATCAATATACATACATATATTTATTTATTTATATCACCATATAACCTACCACTTAAAATATAACTTATCCTTGCTTTGCTTTTAAGTACCCAACTTTTTTTTCCTTGTTCTTCAAAAGGCCAGATTTATCTCCATTAAAATTTGGTTTGGTCATGTACCTTCCCCAAGCCCTCCTCTTAGATAATATTTCTTGAAGATCTGAGAGAAAGACTGTTTTTAAACTGCAATCTGCTAATGCCATCTCTCCAAAGACTATGAGATTCTGCAACAAACTCTTCTCATAAAGTTGTCAAGCCAACCCTGACAGTCTTGAACTACATTTCTTTAACAATATTATCTTTCTCCGTTGCCTGTGTTTCACATGGTAGAACATTCTTCCTCTGAAAGAGAGATAACAACAACAAAAATTCCACTTTGATCATAACAGTTGATTAGGAAAGGAAACACCATCCAGTGTTCTAACTTTTCAAAAATGTTGTGCTTTCCCCTTAAAATACAAGTAAGTTTTGCACCCCCAACTCCACATCCTGCAGTTTTTCTAACAGGTAAATATCGACTACCTGATAGTTGGAAATGAAGGCAAAGTGGTACAGACATCGTTATTGCTAGAATCACTTCATTCTTTTTTTGTTATACCCAGCTTAGTTTCTAAAGATGTTTTCCTATTTCACTCTCTAACGGAAGTTCAATGGTATTTAAATTATCTTCTGGACCGACTCTTATAAATAATTGTCAAATATTCTGCAATATGTATCATATCCCAGAGAAAAGACCTTACATATGTGTCAGGTAAAAACTTGAAGGTCTGAAGAGGGAGGTGCTCAGCTTTGTCAGCTGGCTGTCCTTGCGAGTGGGAAGCATTGTGACATGGATTGAATTAAGTTTTCTTTTCTTTTTCACTATTGAAAGAAAACTGTCATTAATTGCAAAAACGGCTACAGTTCTACTAAAACATTTATCAGAACAAATATAATGCAAGGTTTTATTAAGATGGGAAGACTGTGTAAATATAACCTGCGAATTGAAAGCTTAAATGATAATGATGTAAAAAAGAGATTTACTATTATGTGAATTGGGTGAAAATAAAAATACAGTGTAACATAAGACATGACAAATTGTTGAGAAAAACTGCCCCATTTAATGGATCTAGAGCACTGATCTGCTTCATGGCTGTAGAGACACTAACAGCACAAGATAAGACAAAGAGACATTGTCCTTTACCTAAGTTACAGTTTCCATGAACTTTAATTTCATTTGAATTTGATATGTGTGAAGATAGACGAGTGAAGAAATTACACATGAAAAAAAGAAGGTCCAAAAATGGAAAAAGAATAATAGCATCATTTTTTAAATGTTAAAGGAATAACAGCTTAGTAGAACAGGAGAAATTTAAAATGTACAAAAGTATGAACTAGTTCAGTAAAGAGATCATTAATAAGGCAAATTAATTACAGAAAAACTATTTAAAAGAGGAAGTAAGTAAACTAAATTTGTAAAGACAGTTGCATTTTGAAACAAAAGAAATGTTTGCATAAAGAATGTGTTCATTTATATGAAGTCAATCTCTGGACTATAATCCTGTGTGTGAAAGTATAGTCTTTTAAAAATGTGCTTTATTTACCTTTAGCTGCTGGTACTTTTACTGAGGTTTTCAAGATGGGGAGGGGTTCCTGCAACTATTCAGCTTTCTGTGGTTTTTTGGGTCTCCCACTTCCCTCTCCCTCCCGCTCCCAGAAGGCAGAATATCTTTGTTTATACTTAAGTTTATTCAGACCAACGTTGAAATCTTTTAAAGGTTGGATATTTTTTTTTCTTTTTGATAACAGTTAACTTAAGCAAGCTCTCCTTTTTGGCATTTAAGATTTTGTGAATAAGTACAATTTGTTTTTCAGTCTTCAAAGGAAGAACATTGCTGACATTTCCTTAATATTTGAGAAACTCAAATATTTTGGGTCATCACTGAATTTATCATCCTTTTCCTCCCTGATTTGTTTCATCTTTTTTACCCCTAGTTTGCACTCACTCCATTCTCCCTCCCCCATTTCTTTCATTTGTAGGTGCTTTTTTTGGATGTATTCTTTATGAGTTCATGACCAAATTTTACTTCTTTTGGGGAGCTTACTTTTCTAATGTTGATCTCTAAGTCTCTGGACCCTTGCAAGATGTCGGACTTACTACTTATTTTTGCATTTTGTTCATAGTAATCAGGACTGGATCATTTAGAGAGCTGTGTTCCTGCTGCATGGTGTAACCAAAGTGGTGATTGCCAGGACTTGTTCGTTTAGAGTGAACTGGTACCTGAACTTTCATGTCCTGAGGTTTGTTCATTTTTAGAAGACAACTTAAATTTGAATTGCTAGCCAAAACTACTAGATTCTCATATTACTGAGTTCAATATTAAATTTTAGCTCCTACTTAATTTCTGGTGGCAGGCAACAGTGATCCTTTAAAATGATTGAGTGTAGCCTCTTTTGGGGGCTTGTTTCAAATGAGGAAGGATTTCTGGTCCTTTGAGTCCTCAGGTAACAATTCCTATCTTTCATGGTACATATTCTTTTTCTCAATTCCAAGTTGCTCTTTTCTACATATATGAGATTTTTTTAAACACTAACCATTTAAATAAGCTTTTCCACCATCAGGTCCTGAGCTCTGATAGGCAGGAAGGTAGTCTTAGGTCTGGCTCTTGAATCTACTCTGAGTTTACTCAAGGTAGAGGAATAGCACTAGAGTAACAGAAAGAGCCTCAGACTGGAAGTTATCACTGAGGTTATAGTCCTGAGCTGGCTTCTACCTTAATATGTTCCCTTTAGCCAGGCATTTCCCTCCTGGACTTTACCTTCTCCACCTACAAAATGAGGAGGCTGAACTAAATAATTTCAGATTCAGATCTCACATTCCATGATGCAAAGAAATTTTCTGTTCAATTATCTCTGTGAGTAAACAAATGTTAAAAATATTTATAAACAAGATATTGATTAAAAATAAAATTAGAAAGAGAGGGAAGTCAGCTGAGTTAAGAAATGGAGCAAAAGGAGGTGCCCGGTTTGCTGATGGCCCAAAGATTATGGTAAAGCAGCCTTATTTTCTGTTACCTACTTTTATCTGATTGTATACAACTGTGAGCTTCCAGATTTGTGAGAACATTTATATAGATGTTCTGTTTGTTGCCTGTGAGGGTTTTAGTACATTCATATCCATTCTTGGCCCAGTAACCCTCTGAGACCAATGCATCTCTGCTCTACCCTTCTCATCAGGGTCCCAGGATCCACTCAAGGGCTACTGACCAGAAACCTCCTTATAAATGACCCTAAAATGAGCTGGAATTCCCCTCTGCTACAACCCAAATGACAGCAGTGGAGGAACACAGGGCAAGAGGAAAGTTAGAAGTTACTGAGCATGACATGGGGTGCTCTGCTAGAGAACTGCCCACGGGTTTCTTGGTATCAGTCAACTGGAGCTTAAAAAAAAAAAGCTTCATCATCCCATCTCCACATCCTCAAATCAATGTCCTAATCAGGGAATTACAGCTCAGTGTCTTCCGCATGATTTCAACATCATGGACTTCTTAGGTTTGTTATTTGCTTGGGGCTTATTTCAAGTTCAAATGCACAGAAATGTGTTACACCGTGTTCCATGCCCTTCAGTGTTTTACAATGAGGAAATGGGCACAGATTCCTAAGATAATCATTCATTTAGCAAATATTTATTGAGCCCCTGCTATGTGACAGATACTACTCTAGGGATACATACAAAGTTACTTTTTTTCTCACTAATAGTCACTTATAAATTACTGTTCTTCACTCCATCTCCCAGATTCTCTACTGTTATTGATGTTCAGTTTCCTTGAGAGCTGAGTATTGCACTAGTCTGGTTAGTATAGAGTTGAGGTACTTCTTGCTATATTTGGGCAGTTACAGAAAGAGTGTGTGGCACATGTGTATTATAAGCTCTTTTCTGAGTCTTCATTTTTTTAATTTAATGTGCTTCCAAGAGAAAAATCAGTGTTTATTCTTGTGTCAATCATTCATTTGCCACATAATACGATTCTACACAATGGCCCCTTTTCTTGATTCCAAAGCTGGATGACACAGAACATCAATCCTTCACAGATTTGGTCATTCAAAAAGACGTTAGTCCTGGCTCTGAGCCTCATAATCTCAAAGAAATTGGAAAACAAGTAGTATTATTGAGCTCTGGTACCAGTCAACTGCCCCCTTACTTTCATATCCATTCTTCACACTTCCCTGCTTTGCTCTATATTTATCCATATTGATATAAAGGAAGACTGAATAAATAGGTAGATGAGGAAGAAGAGACAAATATTTCTTAGATAAGAATTTCAAATAACACATGTAGATACTCTCCATTCTAACAAGTGAACCTTAGCCTCCTCCTATCCCCCTTGCTTTTGAGTATGGGCTGAACTTGATAACTTTTTTCAAAGGATAGAGTATGGAGAGAGAAAAATATCAACTTTACAATGGAGAGACCTGGCAGATATTACTTTAATTCAGTGATTAAGGTTAATGTCACCAAGGGTGTTACATGGATATTAGGCCCCCCTTGACATGATGTGATGAGATGGGCATACCACTTCTGTGGTATTCTTCCCAAAAACCTATAATCTCAGTCTAATTATGAGAAAAACTTAAGACAAACCCAATATGAGGAACATTCTACAAATATATGACCAGTACTTCTCAAAACTGTCAAGATCTTGAAAAACAAGGAAAAACAAAGAAACTAATAATTAAACACAATGTAGTACCCTGGGTTGGATCCCGGAACAAAGGTCATTAATAAAAAATCATGATGAAATATGAGTGAAGTCTGGACTTTAGTTAATAGTAATGTAGCAATTTTGCTTTCTTAATTTTAACAAATGTATTAGGGAAAACAAATTGGGTGAGAGGGGTATGGGAACTCTCTGTACAATCAATCTTCAGTACTTTTCTGTAAATTTAAAATTATTCTAAAATAAAAAGTTTATTTTAAAAACTTCCTAGCAAAACTGGTCAAGAAGTAAAAACAGCAATTATCGATATCAAGAATGAGAACAACGTCTCTGTTGATCCTAAATATTATAGTTACATCATATCTTTGTGTAATAGATTTAACAATTTAGATTAAATTGGAAAATTCTTTAAACTACACAAGTCAATAAAATTGATACATTAAGAAAGAAAAAAGTCTTAAGTCCTATAAATTGAATCTGTAATTAAAATCTTCCCACAAAGAAAACTCTATATCTAGATGTCTTCATTAGTGAGTTATTCAAAATATTTAAGAAAGAAACAATATTACTGTTGTTCAAATATTTTCAAAGAAGAGGGGAAAAGAGAATACTTTTCAACTTGTTTTATGATGCTAAGATAATCTTGATATAAAACCTTGAGAAGTATGTTACTGAAAAAGAATATTAGGCAATATCTTTCATGAATCTAAATATAAATATCCTAACCAAAATATTAGCAAATCAAATCCAGCAATATACAAAAAAATATATCAAATCTTGATCAACAATGCCAGGTTTATTTCTGTAACACAAGATTAGTAAAACGTTTGAAAATCAATTAATGTAAATTTTATATTAACAAGGTAAAGGAGAATAACCTTGTAATTATCTCAATATGCAAAAAAAGTATTTGACAGAACTCGATACCTCTTAATGATAAAAACACTCGTCAAACCAGTAACAGAGAAACTCTTTTAATCTAATAAATGATATCCATCCTTAAAAAGCTTATAGGTATCATTACAAATAATACTTAAATATTGAACACTTTCTCCCTGGCATCATAAACATACTGTCACCATCAAGAATCACTGTCATACCAGAGGTTGTAACAAAAACTATAAAGGAGAAGAAAGGTCTAAAATTTGGAAATAAATAAATAAATAAATAAATAAATAAATAAAACTCATTATAGGCAACATGATGGTATACATAAAAGATCTGAAAGAATCTGCAAATAAACTATTAGAACTCATAAATGAATTAAGGTTGCTAGGTAGAAATCATACAAAAACCAATTGTATCTCTATACACTTCTACAATCAATTAGAAAATAGAAATATTAAAAATTACTTATAATAACATAAAAAACTAAATATCTAAGAATAAATATAATTAAGGATGTGCAAGAGCCCTACACTAAAAACTACAAAACATTTCTAAGGGAAATAGATAAAAACATATAAATGGAGAAATACATGATGTTCATGGACTGGAAGACTCAATATTGCTGAGATGTCAGCTCTCACCACTGCCCACATAGTGATCTATACATTCAATGCAATTCCTATTAAAAATTAAAAAAAAAATTTTATAGAAATTTGTCAGAAGATTCTAAATTTATGTGGAAATGCAAAGGACCTTGAAGTGTCAAGATGTATTCAAGAAGAACAAAGTTGGAGGGGTTACATTACCAAATTTCAAGACTTATTATAAGTGACAACTAATCAAGATATCATTGTACGGGGTAAAGACAAACAAACACATTCACAGAAGAGAGTATTGAGCTTAGAAATAAACTCAATACATGTAGTCTCTTGATGTATGACAAAGTCAAGCTAAAATTCAATGGGAAAAATGATGGTCTTGTCAATAAATGGTACTAGAGCAACTGGATAGTCTCACACAGGAGAATAAAAAGGACTTTGATCCCTTATCTCATACTTTATACAACAATTCATTTGAAATGGATCATATACCTGAACGTTAAAACTAAAGCAATAAAATTTCTATAAGAAAATAAAAGTGTATCATCATGACTTTGGGGTAGGCAAAGATTTCTTTTTAGGTAGGATGCACAAGGCAATAAACATACACAAAAAAATCAATGCTTTAGATTGATTAAAATTAAGATTGTTTATCAAAGACACTATTAAGAGACTGAAAATTAAGCTTTGTACTGTTGACCTTTATGTATGGTCAATAAAGGACTCAACAGGATATATACGAAACTTCTACAAATTAATAAAAAAAAGACGAGCAACCTGATTTTATTTTTATTTTTTATTTTTTTAATCTGATTTTTAAAAAACAGACTGGACACAAATAAGATTTCATAAAAGAGTATATTCAAATAGACAAGCATATAAAAAGATGCTCAAATAAGAAAAATATAATTTAAATCCACAATGCAATAATTTACCAGTACCCATGCATACCAACTATTGATAAGTATATCAACAGTTGTATATGGAACAACTGAACTCTATACATTGCTGGAGGGAATATAAATTTACACAACTTAGAAAATTGTAGTATAGTAAAGTTAATTGCATGCTTATCTTACAACCCAGCAATTCCATTTCTAGTATACATCCAAGGAAAATGGATTTACCAGAAGATATGTGCAAGAACATTTCCAGCAGTTTTAGTTATAAGAGCCATACACTGCCAACAACCTAAAAGTCCAGCCACAGTGGCTGGATAACCAAGTTGTGATACATTCATATAATAGAATACCACACAGCAATATAGAAGAGAGAATTACCATTAAAATGCCACAGTGGATTAATCTCACCACCTCTACATTGAACAAAGAAACTGGATGCCCAAGAATATGTACTGTTTGGTTCACCTATGTTCAAGAAAAGGTGTAAACAGCCTATGGAGGTAGAAGTCAGAGTAGCTGTAACCTTTGGAGGGCTGAGTTTGACAAGGAAAGGGAATAAGGGAGCCTTCTGGGGTGCTGGTGATGTGCTACACCTCCATCCTGGTGGTATTACATGGGCATATACAGATGTAAATATTTGTTAAACTGTACATTTAAAATTGATGCACTTTGCTACACTTTCATAAAGTAAAAAGACTATGGAACAACAATAACGAATCTAGGCAATAATAACAATGTGGACAGGAGATGATGAAAGTCTGGACCAAAGCAGTGAATGTGGAGCTAGACGTGGTGTGGAGTGGGCAGGAGGCATCGGAATTTCTGAGTTGACACTTCAAGATTTAGTAGACTAATCAGACATCTCCTTAGAAAGACAGAAAAGTATAAAAATAGCCATGCCTTGATGAAAAATACAATTACTTTCTTTTCAATTTTATCTTGTATTTTACGGGAGACTGTTGCTTTAAACGTTTGATAATTGTTTTTTTTTTTTTTTTCTAAAAGGGAATTTCCTAGCTTAGGAAAACTTGCTAAGGAGCTTATTAATTACCTAACATGCATGGTACTCCTAGAAAGAAATAGGGGGAAAAAAAGGCTCTGTGGGGAAATGAGCCTCTGAATAACAGAAAGGGAAGATGCTTTCTCCAGCCAGTGGTTAAAATAAGGCTGTAGGTGAGTATTCCTCCCCTCTTTGTACTTTTCCCTCATGGGAGAAAGAAAGAGATGCAGATATAACTGCTAAAGGGATTTTCTTCAAAGCAGAGTGTAAACAAAATACTGTGAACCAATCCAAGGCAACTGGGCTGTTTATAATTATTAGGGTCTATTTGGTAGATAACAGATGGGGTCAATAACAGGGACACTCTTCAATATTTCCGGACAATCCATACATCTTGAGACACTACTAATTTCCCCAGTGAAACATTTGTAACATCCATTATGCTAACGAAGCCTCTGGTGTGAACTGAATACAGAAATATTGGAAGCATGTGGTGACAGGCTTTTGTCGCCACTCATACAGTGTGCGTTCCTGCTTAGGACATCTAGCCATTCCTAGTTTGTAGATCAAATCTAATTCATATGATCAAATCTAATTCATATACACATTTATATCACTGATTCTGCTGAAGTCTTTAAAGTTAATTATAGGCAATAGAACAGAAGCTGTCACGGAAATGATTTCTTAGCAAAAGTGGAAGGGAACAAGGATCTGTTTGACATTGAGCACAGGGATGAAAGAAGGATTATGAATGACAAAAATTAGGAGTAAGTGTCAGAAAATAGGAAAAATAAGTAGTTACAGTAATATGATTTGAAGTTTTCTTAATTTATTATCTTTATTAAAAGGGGGGTGCAAACATTTAAAATAAGTGAAATAGCCAAAGAAAATCTAAACAATAAGACATAAAGATTTATGCACCCCCAATATTCATGGGAACACAATTTACAATAGCCAAGATATGTAAGCAACCTAAATGCCCATCAGACTACTGGATAAAAACGTTGTGGTTCATATATACAATGGAATATTACTCAGCTATTAAGAAAATGAAATCCTGCTATTTGCAACAACATAGATGGACCTAGAGGTTATTAGGCTGAGTAAAATAGGTCAGATGGAGAAAGATAAATACCATATGATTGCACTTATATGTGATATCTAAAGAACAAAAAGAAGAAATTAATCAAAAAAAGACTCACAAATAAAGTGGACAATTTGGTGATGGACAGAGGGAAGCAGGTAGGGTGGATGGGAGACTAGGGTGAAGGGTTAAAGAAGTACAAATTAATAGCTGATAGTTGTTCACGGGGTTGGGGAGCACAGCATAGGGAATGCAGTTAGCATTAATATGATGGCTAGGTGGAGGGCCAGGGGAGGAAAGGAGCAATGGGGGGGGATCATTTTATGAACTATATAGATGTCTAACCAATGTACTGTGTCCTTGAAACTAAGTTAAATAAATTAAAAAAAAAAAAAAACAAACCTCAGGCGAGCTCTAAAAGGGCCTGTTGGATAGATTACTGAAACCAGTGTTCATATCCTACCTCAGCCACTCACATGATGCTAAGTCCCTTACTATTTGCTTCAATCTGTCTTAGTTTCTTAATCTGTGTGATAGGAACAATAATTGCTCTATGAGGAAATTCTGGGAAAGGAAACCCGACCAACCTGTTCAAAGATTTGACATTGGCACACCCTTGCCCCCTGGTGGTGATTTTTAGAACTATCTAGGCTGTGGTAAGGGCAAAAATAAAATGTGGAAACTGTAAAACAAAAATCATGAGATGCCTTCCACAGGCTTTTTAATTGTTAAATTTTCTGCCTCCTCAGTACTTTTTTCCTCTTATTACTATCAGTAGTCCAAACACAAATTGCAAGACATTTCAGGAGTCATCCATTACTCTAGAAGAATATTTATTTTCATTTGTATTTTTTTCAGATTGCATGGATTGGTGGAGCATATCCACGTCTTTGTGTCATTAGTATGGCCTTTTTAGATGTGAGCACAAAGTGAAACAAGGCTATGAGAGATATACGAAATCTAGCTGGAGGTCATTTAATATCTAAAGTTATTTAGCACTAGAAATTAGAGAGAATAAGAAAAGAATTCAAGATTGAATGAAGCAGTAAATAGGCTAATTGGATTTAATTAAGAAGGGAAGCAATTGAATCATAGAACTTCACTCATTCTAATTAGGTGATAACTAGAAAGAAGTTCAAAGAATTAGAAGAGCCTTTAATTGGACTCAAGGGAATAGGATTATGAATTGAACCCTATTGTCAGGGCAAATTTCTTTTTAAAACAATATTTATTTTCCTGCTTTTCATAACATTAAGTGCAAATTTGGAATTGGCAGTGGGAGAGGGAGGCAAAGAGAAGGGAAAGGAGTAGGAGGAAGATCCTCCAAATGGGAGTGAGGTGGGAGCAAAGTCCTGATCTATAGATGCCAAAATCAACTCTTGCCCTGCTCTTTGGCCGGATATGGTGCCAGCCCCAGAGCCTTTTTCCTATTCTGTGACTGTGGCACCCCTGTGTTGTCTCTTGGTTGACTAACACTTGCACTCTGTCATCCCACCTGCCTAGCCCTCAGTGGGTCTTGGCCAGGACCTAATCGCTTAAGAGTAGTCTTCAACACCTGGATCTTTTCATCTGCTCCATTTTTTTCTATCGATGCTGACTCAGGCTTAGCCCTGGGTAAGGTTCTGATGTGGCAGAGGTCTCTGGGTGTGATTCAAGTGTCCTGGAAGGAGAATTAGGAGTTTTGGGTTCCAGCTCCAATTTGGCAATTAAGCATGCCACAGTCTCCTGGAGCCTTGATTTTTTTCTTATCTATAAAATGGGTATATCTGTCTTCTCTAGCTCATGGGAAGGATCAAGTGTGTAAAATACATGGGTAAGTGCTTATAGAGGGTAAGGCTTGTATCACTGTCACTAACAACTCTGTAGTGCTCTCAGGCTGTCTACTTTCTGCCTGTTTTTTCCCTTTCCTTATCTCAACCTGTTCTTTGTCTATGATTGCTGTTTATACCATAGTAGTATTAAATCAGAGATTTATACAATTAATTCCAAGATAGTTACACCTTATCCAGAAATATTTGCCTATTAAATCTTACCTCTGAGTGGTAAAATCATTTAGTCCTTGTTTGAGAAATGTTTACCAACAGATTGGGGTAGGGGAGAGAAGCAAAGCTTTGTTTATGCTCTGAAATAACTTTTTTTCATTCCTGAATTATCCCATGTGAGTTGGAATTCAGTAAATCTTTGGATCAGTGTTTTAAAGAGATAGTTTTAGAAACCTGAATTTCATTTTTTCCATGTATATTTTGTTTTTTAATTGAGATCATATTTCATTTACAGTTAATATCCAAAGGACCAAAATGGACCATAGAGATACATAATACTGAGGGATTTAAGTCACAAATACTGGAGCCAGATGACCTCGGTTCAAAACCAAGCTCTTCCGTTTATTATCTGTGTGTCTTTGGCCAGGCTATTTATCTGCTCTGTGCCTCAGTTTCCTTATCTATAAAATGAGGGAATAATAATAGCTACCACCATAGGTTTATTGGGAAGATTAAATAGGTGAATAGATCTAAAACACTTTAACAGTGTGTGGCACTTAGTAAAGACTAAGCTAGTATTTATTAAGATTACAAGTTAAAAATTCAAGCTATTCAGAAATTTATTTTTAAAAATTAAAAAATCTTACTTAAGCTCCTCCCCTCTGCCTTTAACTTCACTCCCCTCTCTAAAGGCACCTGTTAATCGTTGCCTTGTGGTCATCCTTCAAGAGTTTTTACTATCTTTAAAATCATGGATTATAATGTACTCTCTATTTGGCAACTTGTTCTCCTATTTAACCACGTAAGTAGGAGGTATTTCCAGGTCACTACGTCTATCTTTTTCCTGTGGGCTTCACAATATGCCACATTATGGGCACTCCATAATTTTTTAAAACAATATTTTATTAATAGATTTTGGGTTGTTTCCAATTTTCAATTATTTCAATTTTTACACATTTATTGGAAATTCAAAACCATCTCACCGAAGCCCAACAAGGAAGGCTTCCTCATTTCACCATTCATAGCTCATTTCCTATTAAGCAAAGCTTCTTCCTCAGGTCAGCTCTTGCCACACCCTGGGGGCTTCTTCCCCAGAAAGAAGAAGTGAAATTATCTATGCTGAGCTTCAGGAGTTGATGCCCATGCTGCAGGATCCATACAGCCCTGCTGCCCTTAGAGCTCCAGAACAGCTGACTCACCTGATGCGTGAAAATCAACATCATTTTGCCTCCGGTGCGGTTGATTGCACTTGATAAGTTATAATAGTTTTGGCTACAGATGGGATATCTTCCCTTGACTACTTCACCACCTCACTGAAGAGACGTGAAGAGATGTGTGTTCCAGGGCGAGTCTGTTTCCCCAATGTCATTCCAATATATGCTCTTGTTTTTAGGGGTCACTAGTGATATGGTATCCTTGTTGGAATTGCTCTTTTCTCTCCCTTGTAAGTAGACAAATCTCCTTTTCAGTATAAACTGAAATCTGACCCCTTTTTGAAGTTTTCCCAGTTGCTCCAGCCTACACTAATCCTTCCTTTCTCTGAATTTCTTCAGCAAGAAAGGCTTCTAAGTGCATACATCTTGAGAGGGTGAACCCCTGGGCCACAGACGAATGGTCACAGAACCAGGGGTTGTGGGAAGGTTTAGTATAGAAGGCCACAGTATACCTGAATCTCATAGAAATCATGTCATTAAAAGAGGAGAGGACAATAAGCAGAGGGACACTATGGAATATTTTGGAGTTAATATGAATAAAAGGGTATTGTAGATTAGAAACGGGAACAACCACAACAAAAAAGAAGGAAAGCAAGAGTCTAGGGCAGAGTTTCTCAAGGAGTCTGGGGATTTGTTAGAAATGCGAATCCTTGTTAGAAATGCAAATCCCATTCCAGACCTACTGAATCAGAAACCCCAAGGGTGGGGCCAAGCAAGCTTAACAAGCCCCCAAGGTAAGCCTGATGTACTTGGAAGTTTGAGAATCACTGATAGAAAAAGAGAAACTTTTGCAACCAAGTCTCAGGATATGTAAAGAAAGTGGAGAGGACTCCAGGTGTTAGTTAACTCATACTTCCACTGTCAGCTGCTGCCATTTGGAGCTGGTGGTAGGAGATGGAGGAACAAACCCAAGTGACACACTTCACTTTAAGGAAAGATGGGATGCCTCATTAAGGCAATAATTGTGCAAGGTAAGGTGGGCTCAGTTTCAAAATGAGTGGTAGAGACCAGCGGCTCCCAAGTGGGGTCCCTTTGGGAAGCTTGTGACAAATACAGATTCCTAGATCACACCCTGGGAGATTCTGATTCAGGAGATCTGAGTCTATACTTTTAGAAAGTGATTTTGAGTGACTAAGTCTATACTTCTAAAAAGCTGCTCAACTTTTTATGACAACTATAAAGAGAAACATGTTTTGAGAAGCCCTGGTGTAAATAGTAATAAGGAGGTTCTGAATATGGAGGTGAGAACTCAAGCCTGGGGTGGCTGGGAAACCCCAGCTAGTAGGAAAGGATCCTCTGATCTGGTGAGCTCCCCTCCAAGGACTTGCAGTAGTCAAGTGTCTCCTGGAGGGCCTTGCCATAGCAGAAGAGGCACAGATGTCCAGGGTTAGAGTTTTGACTGAAACTTGACCCCAGTATTTCTCTCACCTTTGGACGGAGGGACAAGCCTTTTCTGCCAGTGGTAGAGACTGATGTAGGAGGCCGGATGGGAGGAAGGCCTGCATGAGGAGGCAAACCGAAGGAGAAAGGGGGCATGTGAGGAAAGGCTTAAAGGTTAATGCTTGGTGTACAGCTAATTGTCAGGCCTTACAGACTCAAAGGCTGCTAACCAAAAGATTGATACCGCCTTTTTGTATTTTTTTAAGGAAGGGAGGGGACAATTTAGAAAGCTCCAGAAGTAATTGAGTTCAGACAAAGGTAAGACTTATCTAGTAGGTGTTCTACAGTGAGGAGGTATTATGTCACCACCTCAGTTGGTGAGAAAGCCATCATCTCCGATGGCTTTAAATTTTTTATTTTAGCAGCAGAGACCTTAACAAAACATCTCAAGTGGAACACTAAGATGGAAAAAAACTCAAAAACATAAGAACTGAGCTGCTATAGTTAAATTAGGGGTCCAGTTCCCATCTTCTTAGTCTCCCTCTGTTCTATATTGTGAAACAATTACCACTCCCCACCTTCACCTACCCTAGCTCCCTGGGATGCCTCTCCATAAAAAGCAGTTTAAAAAACACTGATCTGGTTAAGCTCTAGTACAGTATCTTGCTAGATTGCTTTCTGGGCCAGCCAAATCTCTACTTCGCAAAGTCATCTTTCCTGTTGCAGGAAGCTTTGATCCTCAGAAAGTTCTTTCTTTCATTGAGGTGACAGCTGCTCCCTAAACTTCCCCTCACTGTGCCTAGTTTTTCCGTCTGGAAGTATTGCTACTTTCTGCTACATAAAAAGTCTTTAAATAAATATCCATTAAGAACATATTCTCTTTTCCCGGCCAAAACCTCATCATGTCTTCCAATAGATTCTCATGTGACATGATTAATTTCTGCAGGACATACTCCAGTTAGTTGGTGTCCCTTTTTAAACAAAGCTCCTGAAAGAGAACATGGCTCTAGACAGAATCTGGCCAGAGCAGCGTATAATGGGCCATGCCTTCTCTTAACCTGGACATTAAACCTCAATTAGTGCAGTGTAGGATTACATTAACTTCCTTGGCAGCCACTCTACAGTGTGTTCACACTGAATCTGCTGTCTGTTAAACCCCTACTGTTTCACAGTAATCACTGAGAAGCAAATGCTTTCCTATCCTGTGCTCCTCCATTCGATATTTCTTAATGTAAATGCTAGACTTCACTTTTATCTCCTTAATATTTCATCTTGTCGGTTTTTGTTCAGTCACTTGAAATGTTATAAAACCTTTATTCTGTTCTTCAAGGAGCTATAACTGTCCAGCCTTGTTGCCTTGAATGTTACTGTTACTTCTGTACATTTGGATGACCAATAACATATATTTGAAACTTAGGAGAGAGGTGAAGGCAAGAGACATATTTTTTAAACTTTCACTTATGGAATACCTACTCCTTGCCAGATACTGTACTTTGCATACACTATCTTATTTAATCTTTACACTGGCCCAGTGAAATATGGTATGAATATCTCATTTTGTGAATGAGGACAGTGAGAGGAAGGGACAAAGATGAAGGTATCTTGTTCTCTGAGGAATCTTTCTCAGCCACCAGTCTCAGTAACGACTGAGCATGCAGATGCTCCTAGGCACACGAGCTGTGTAAGCTTCACTCCATGGTAGGAAAGGAAGGTTCATGCTCAACTGTGGCTGAAAGACTTGGACCAAAAGGGAGGCTTTTGAAAAAAATGAAGTATAGAAAGGGATAAAAATTGAAAACAGCTAGAAAAAGATAAAGTTGGATTTTAAGAATAAAACTAATTGGGCATATAATGCTATAAAATGTGATTTTATCATACAGGTGATTTAGTTACATGATCTTGGAGTTTGCATTTGTGGCTTTATCAGGCTGATAGAATGTTTTTCCTTGTCTTCCTTTTCAGATTCTACAGGAGGGAATGATGATTAACTGAAGAATTCACTCCATGTTACTCTACTTAAACTGATTGGCACAATATGTATGATTATATAATATTTTCCTTATTTACTTATTTATCTCCACTGGAAAGTGAGCTCCTTGAAGGTCGGGTCCTGTCTTGTTCTCCTCTATATCCCTACAATCTAGAATAGTGCTTGGCACATATAAAGTGCTTAAAATGAATGAATCTAAGCATGACACAGAAGACCTAGCATTTTAAAGAGGTTATTTAAAAACAAATGTAAAGGCTAAGCAAGGGTCACCCCAGCACGCACATTGGATGTGGATATAGGCACATTGTTTAAATTTTAAGAAAGTATTACTAATATCCTTTAAGTGCCAAGCCAAAGCTACCTTTTGATAAATTAAAAAACAAATACTGCCCTCTGATGGTAATAGGCTTTTTTTTTTTCTTTTAAATTTTAGAAGCAATAGTTAGACTGTCCTTGTTTTAGTAAGATGGAGCTATGGCTGTGAGTAATGTCAGCCTGGTATGGACTTTAAGATGTACAATGTGCTTGCTATATATATTCAAGACAATTTTCCTAGCTATTACCCTTACTCCCAAACTTCCCTACCAAAGGGCTGTTCCCAGCCCTCTTATTTTGGAGTCTCACTGTTAACTTAGCAGTTCTAGGGTGAGCCTACCCAGAGTGGGCATCAGGAAGATACTGACACAGCTCGCTTGCTTCAGCCAGCTAGAAACCAAAGAGGGGTGCTCTTTGGTTTGTGGCAATTGTCTTTTATTTATCTGACTTTTCAATTTGGCTTCTTTCTCTTTTGCTTCAAGCTTTCTGCTCTCTTCTGTTTTCTGTTCTCAGCTTCTTTCAGAGGAGGAAATGTCAAAAGTTGAAAGTTTGAAACATGTAAGCCTATTATATCAAAAACATACCAAAGACTAAAAGATGTTAATCCTTTCATCATATGGGCTATCAGGTGTTGAAATATAATTTAAAAAATTAAGAAACATAACTCTTATACAATAGAAAATGAACACATGTCTAAGATGTATTTATTCATTGATGAAAAGAGTCAATAAAATGATAATGCTGGTTCAAAAAGTATTTTGAAGAACTATGTAGGCTTTCACAAAGGAATGTTAGAATAAGATTGCTAGGTTAGACACAAAAGTGGTTAGTGTCTCTGAAAATTGGTACAACCACTACAGAAAACAGTATGGAGGTTTCTCAAAAATCTAAGAATTGATCTAGCACATTATCCAGCAATCCCTCTACTGGGTGTTTACCCAATAGACTTGAAAACACTTATCTGAAAAGCTATATACACACTGATATTCATAGCAGTATTTTCCATGGTGGCCAGGACATGGAAGCAACAGATAGATGATTGGATAAAGAAGATATGGTACATATATACAAAGGAATATTACTTAGTTATAAGAAGAGATGAAATATTGTCATTCACAACAACATGGATGAATCTTGAGATAATCATGCTGAGTGAAATAAGCCAGACAGAAAAAATTTTAAATCGCATGATGATACTTATATGTGGGATATAAATCTAAAAGCAACAAACAAACATGACAAACAAAAAGAGACTCATGGACATGGACAGTGGACTAGTGGTTACCAGAGGGAAGCAGGGTGAGGAATAGACAGGGTAAAAGTGGTCAAGTATGAGGTGACAGAAAGAAATCTAACTGGGAGTAGTGAACAAACAATGCAATATATATACAACATACTGTTGAATTGTACACGTGACACTTATTGGATTTTGTTGGTCAATGTTACCCCAATAACTTTTAATTAAAAAAAATAATTGAATGGAAAAAATGTGGTTAGTATCTTATAGGTAAATAAGCCTGTAGGTTATCTTTTCTACTGGATAGAAAATTTCAAGTTAGCATGTAGCTTCACAGTGCCTGGGCTCTAATCAAATAGTAAACAACAAAGTCAAACACAAATATATTGTGCCAGAACATTAAGTAATCCTTGTGAAAATTTTTAAACGATGTTGCAGTATAAAATTAAAAACATATAGCCCTCATCTTTTGCCTTAATTGTAAGTTTTGGATAATTTTTCTTGAAAGGAGAAAAAAAATGGCATAGATGATAGAGGCTCTGTTTATCCCTCTGGCAACCAAATCAAAGTTGTGACAGAAATAAGGAGCAAACAGCAAGGAAAAATCTCCTAGGATCTAAGGATGAACAAGCCTTACAACTAGAGAAGAAATAAGAAATCACCCTGCAACGGCAGAAGGTAGGACAGGGTGATGACGTAAGGCTGACAGATCCCAAGTGTCAGAGTGGGACAGAGGCTGCAGCAGTGGCAATGGCAGCTGCAGATGCCAATTTAAGGGCCCATGTTCATGAGCAGACTTTTGTGGTGATGGACCTGCTCTCTCTGAGCACCAGCAACTAGTTTGGCTGCATAAGGGGCACCAGGGACTTACAGGGGGACACTGAGTTGTTGGAGTGAGGGCCAGAGGCTGGGGTCTCACCCAGATGGAAGTTCTCATAGTATCCATTGTTTCTCTGTTGAGCCCTCCCCCTCCCAGTGTGCTGATGCAGCACCTCCATAGCTGAGATATCATCAAACTGGATAAGAGAGGTTGCTCTGCCCAGAAAATTCCCTGAAACTCTGCCTCCCACAACTTGCAGCCCTGCCCAAACCATATCCAGGTATATACTCAGAAAGTCAGGTCCATGCTGAGCAGTGCCTAGATTCACGCCGGAGGGAGCTGGCCTCGGTTTCTGGTGAGGCCTTTTGAGGCAACTATAATCACAGCATCTGTGGATTGCTTGCTGAATCTTAACAGGTAGCTCCAGAGAGTCACAGGCTAGGACTAAACTTGGCCTATAGGTGAACCTCTCTAAAGACTGTGCCACTGGACACTTACTTAACAAAGCCACACTAATAAGACCAGGAGATTTAAGAGCTTTACTTAGTACATAGAAGCAGACATAGAAAGTTAGCCAAAATGGGAAGACAAAGAAGAAGAAACCATATGAGATAACAGAACAGAGATCCAGAAATAGTGGAGTCAAGCGGTCTAACAGATACAGAGTTCAAAACACTGGTTATAAAGATACTCAATGGACTTAGGGGAAGAGTAGATGAACTTAGTGAGAACTTTAAGAGAAAAAAACATGAAAATGGAAATGGAAATTATAAAAGGGAACCAGTCAAAAATGAAGAACACATTATCTGAGATGAAGAGTATATTAGATGGGAAAGCCAAAAGATGGGGAAGCCAAAGACATTCAATCAGAATGGCAAGAAAAAAGAAGCCAAGACTATAATAATAATTTAAGGAGATTATGGGACACTATTAAATGTAAAAATATTCATGTCATAGGCGTACCTGAAGGGAAACAAGACATTGAAGAGCTATTCGAAGAAATAATAATGGGAAACTTCCTTCACCTGATGAAGGAAACAGACATACAGTCCAAGGAAGCTCAGAGAGCCCCAAGAGGAACTCACAGAGGCCCACACCAAGACACATCATAATTAAAATTCCAAAGGTTAAGTACAAAGCAGCAAGAAAAAAAAGCAGTTAGTTATCTACAAGGGAACACCCATAAGACTGGCAACTGATTTTTCAAAAGAAACTATGCAGGACATAAGGGCTTAGCACAAAATATTTGATGTGATGAAGACCCAGGATCTACAATCAAGAATACTTTATCCAGCAAAGCTATCACTTAGAGTCAAAGAATGGGAAGAAAAAAGAAGCCAAGACTATAATAAAGAGCTTCTCAGGCAAAAATAAGCTAAAGGAATTTATCAACACTAAGCCAGTATTACAGGAAATGTTGGAGGGACTTCTTTAAGAAGGAAAAGCATGTATCAGAAATAGGAACAAAGAACGATAATACCTACATTTCTATCAAAAAGTACCTCAAATAGAAAATAATTAAGTGTTCCAACCAAAAGATAGAGTGGCTGAATGGATAAGAAAACAAGACCTCTACAAATGCTGTCTACAAAAGACTCACTTCAGATTAAAAGACACACAGAGACTGAAAGGAATGGGATGGAAAAAGATATTGCCTTGATGGACTCTATCTAAACGAAGTCAGATAGAGAAAGACAAATACTATGTGATTTCACATACATGTGGAATCTAAAGAACAAATAAACAACAACAACAAAAGCATAGATACAGAGAATATTTTGAGGGCTACTAGATGGGAGGGGTTTGGGGAGTGTGAAAAAAAGGTCAAGAGATTAAGAAATACAAATGGATAGTTGCAGAATAGATATGGAGATGTAGAGTAGCATGGGAAAGATGTAGCTGGGGAAAGATGGTTAATAATTAATAAATATGTAAGGGGAAAGAGAGGCACAAGATCCACTTTGCAAGTTATGTGGATCTCTGAATACTAGATTGTACAACTGAAAACGATATATTATTGTATGTCAACTATAATTGAAAAAAACCTCATTGAATTGTACAGTGTAAATATAAGCAACTAATTGTCTATTATATTTCAGTAAAGCCAGGGAAAATTTTTTTTAAAGTTTATATACTTTTACATATATTACATATTTAATGTAAATTATGTATTTTTTTTACAAAGTTTATATACATATTTCTTCTGTTGGTCTTTTACCTGCTTTGTAGTGTGTTAGTACTCAAATAGTAAACAGTGGATATGAGAAAGAGAAAACACAGTTCTCTGAAAACTTTTGTTACTGGTTGAGAACTAATTTCAGGATGAGTGTTTGTGTAGAGTGGAGGGAAAAGGATACAGTGAGGGAAGAGATTAAAAGTTTTGTACACAATGAATTTTGAGGATTACAATTAGAATTTTAATTGATCCATTTCATTTAATTGATTCATTACCAGAAATAACAGATACCTTTACGTTTCTTGTTGGTAGAGAATGCATTGAACCAAATATGTGGAAATAATGTAGAAGCCTATATTTAATAACAGGGAAAAGGGACAATATAATCAGCAAATATCTAATAATAGTGATGACAGATGCTTGGCTCTGGTTAAAATTTCCTTTTAAGTATTGAGGCATATGTTAATTTTGCTGCCCCAACTACATTAGGCTACTATTAACAAGGTCAAGATCAAGAAGGCAGCCCTAACCTGAATTCCTACCAGAAACTGAAGCTGTTCATATTTAGGTTAGGGACAAGGAGTGTTCAGTCAATTTAAAGAATATCCTGTCTGTCTTGAAAATGTTCTATCAATTTGGGGTCTCTCTCTCACTCTCTCTCTCTTTCTTTCTCTCCCTCCCTTCCTCCCTCCCCCGCACCCCTCCTTCTCTCTCTCTTTCTCTGAGTTTTTACTCATGTGGAGCACATATAGAAATTTTTCTGACTTAAAAACAGCCCTCTAACCTTTTCTCACTTTTCTCCTTTGCACTTTTCCTCTCCCTCTTTCTAAACATCTACTGTTAATTCCATTCTTCTATATTTTCTTCTTCAAATTATTGATGCAATTGCTCAAAACCATAGTAAGCATTTTATACCTACCCAAAAGACTTCAGAGTCTGGCTGATTTTCTCCTCCCCTTTGCCACGCCTTAGTGGTCCAGGTCTTTCAATATTTGAGGTATTGCTCATCCAGACTACTTAATCTCAAGACTCCACAACTTTTTGTTTGTTTGTTTGTTTTATGAACTTCTCTTTCTCTATCAGCCTTGGTCTGGAAAGTTCTGATGCTAGATGTCAGCAGCACCAGGACTTGCTAAACTTCTGAGATCTCTTAACTCAGCATTTTCCTTCTCTGATCAAGTTGCTTTACTGCTTTCTCCTAAGCTCACTGGTCACAACTTGCCAGACCTGCCTTCTGGTGCCACCCTTTCCAGTACTTTTCATTGCTCAGTCCCTCCTATTTGACTCAGCTTCCTCCTGGCTCCATAGGACTCCATCCGGCTTTAGATTCCAAGGTCCACTGCTTTGTGCTGCCCTTTACAGTTGTATGGCTTTCCTCAGACCCTTATGCTTTGCTCTGTCCTTGGTATCAATCTCTTCCCAGAGGCCTCTTGAAACACAGATGGGCCATATTAGGTCCAGAAATGGAAGAGACCAATGGAAGAGGCTTGTTCCTTTGTTAACAGGAGTTTTTGGGGCTGCAAAAACAGAAAAACTTCAATTTAAATGGGCTTTAAAAATGGGAAAATTTGTTATTTCATATAACAAAATATTCAAAGGTGGAGCATACTACAGGTGCAGTATGCCAGGGCTCTGGCTCCATCTTTCTGTTTCTTTTCTCTGCCCCCATTAATGATTAGCACATCCTCAGGCTGGCCACAAAATGACTGCAGTATTTCCAGGTATCACATATAGATACAACTTTGTCCAGAGAAATAGAGACTTCTTTTCACCAACAAATAGAGAACATTTTTTCACAAGTCCTTTTATATCCCCCTTCACATCTCATTGGCTAGAAATGGGTACATACCCATCTCTAAACCAATCATAGACAATGAAATGGGACCACTGGGATTTATTGAGACCAATCAGGATTTGCCTCTGGTTCTGAGACTTATGTGGGAGGAGTTATACCCAAATAAACAATATTGGGCCTCTGCAGGCAGTGAAGGGAAAGAGGATGTTGGTTAGGTAAACAACAGTATCTGCTATTGTGTGAAATGGTGAGCCAAGGAGGGGACTTTAAGCCATAAAAGCTAAAGTTTTTGAGCTTGTAAGTTGACCACGGAAAGTTTTGTTAATTTGTTTTTAGAAAAGAGTAGGTGAGGATGGGGAGAGATCTTTTTTAGTGTGTAACTCCAAGATTGTAGATTTTCATTTGACCCCCAGTCTACTTTCTTCATCTATGTTGAACACATCCAACCTCACCATTCTGTCTGAACAAAGGTCCTACTTACCTCTCATTTTCAGTAATTCCTCACTCTCTCCCCTACCTCCTCTTCAGTCTCACTGTAATGAGATGTCTCTGCCTGGTTCATTGAGGAGAAGACCAAAATCATAAACCTCAACCGCCCTTGACATAAATGAATGAATGAATGAATGTATTTATTCCATCTCTTCTCCCACCTTCTTTTCAGTCTCTATCTCTACATAGGTTCAAAAAGGTTTTACACATACCTTTGATCTTGTTGATTCTTAGAACAAATGATCTGTAGACATTGATTTTATTTCTTGTTTCCTATTTTAAAAATATCTTTATTGAAGTATAACATATACTTCAATATATATATTCATAAAATTCACCTGTTTTTAAATGCACAAATCAAAGATTTTCAGTAAATTTACAGAATTGTGCAAACATCACACAATTCACTTTTAGAGTGTTTCTATCACCTCAGAAGTATCTCTCATGCTCATTTACAGTCAATCCCCCTTCCTCAGTCCCAGCCCCAGGCTACCACTAATTTATCTCTATAGAGTTGCTTTTTTTGGCTCTTTTATATAAATGGATCATATGATATATAGTCTTTTGTGTCTGGCTTCTTCTACTTAGTAAAATGTTTTATTGCTGAATAGTGTTCTATTGTATGGATGTTATTCATTTTGTTTCCTCAGTCACCAAGTGATGGATATTTGGAGTGTTTCCACTTTTAGGCTATTATGAATAATATTGTTATGAACATTCAAGTACATGTCTTAGGGTAGACAAATGTTTTCACTTCTCTTGTGTAGATTCCTGGGGTAGAATTGCTGTGTAGTATAGTAAGTTTGTGTGTAACTTTTTAATAATCTGCCAAACTTTTCCCCAAAGTTTTCCAAAGTGGTTGTACCATTTTACATTCCTACCAGCAATATATGAGCATTCCAATTTCTCCATATCCTGACACTTATCTTTTTAGATTATAGACATTCTAGTAGGTATGTAGTATCTTATTGTAGTTCTAATTTGCATTTCCCTAATAGCTGATAATGTTAAGCATCTTTTCATGTGCTTATTAATCATCTGCATGTCTTCAGTGAAATGTCTGCAAATTTTTTTGCTCATTTTTAAATTGGGTTCTTTCTCTTCATTTTATTGATTTGTAATAGTTCTTTGTATATACTGGATACAAATTCTTTTTCAGATATATATCTGCAGATATTTTCTCACTATGGATTATCTTTTTATGTTCTCAGTGTTGTCTTTGGAGTACAAAATTTAAATATTTTGGTGAAGTCCAACATATCAGTTTTTTTCTTTTATAGATCATGATTTTAATCTCAATTCTAAGGCCTCTTTGCCTAACCCAAGTGTTATGGACTGAATGTCCTCCCAGAATTCATATGTTGAAACCTTGAACCAACAACATATTAGGAGGTAAGGCCTTTGGGAGTAATTAGGTTTAGGTAAAACATAGGGTGGACTTCTCATGCATGGGATTAGTGGCCTTTAAAATCATGGGAGAGCTTGCCTGCTCCATTCTGTTTTCCATAATGTGAGGATACTACAAAAGTTGAAAGTCTATAACCTGGAAGAGGGCTCTCACTAGAAACTGATCAGGCTGGCATCCTGATCTCAAACTTCCAGTCTCCAGAACTGTAAGAAATAAATTTCTGTTATTTATAAACTGCCTAGATTATAGTATTTTGTTGCAGCAGCCTGAGCTAGGCAGCAAGGTCATTAAAATTTTCTCCTTTATTTTCTTCTAAGTGTTGTGTTTTTTATTTAGGACTCTGATTGTTTCATTTTTTAAATATCCAATAATTCCTATCCTAATTGCTCCCTTCAACCTTCATTCTTGAACATTAACAGAGACCTAGTTGCTGAATCCAATGGCCTTTCCTTTCACCCACTACTCTTGTCAAAATATTAGATGATTAAATACTTACAAAACTTTATGAGTAAAATAATTACAAATATATGAGAGAGATAGCTATGGTGAACCTCTCAGGACATATTTAAGGTGACCACTCACAGTACCTTGACATAGAGGGAGGGTACTTGATACAAACTTGCTTAATTGGCAGATAGAAAAGCTACTTAGATCAATTCTAGGGCTGACGCAGGGATTTATATACAATCTTTGGTTTCGAGTACAGTACACTAAAAGGTCTAAAATGATTTTCATTCCCAAGTTCACATGCAAACAAATCTACACTACTCAGAGACCAGAGGTTCTTAAGGATCCAACAAACCCAGAATATCCCAGAGCCAAACTGAATTTTCAAGGCAGCTCTTAAAGTACTAAGCTTTTAGGCTGAGCATTCATTTCTATCCAGAACTGGATGAGAGCGAGATCTGCTCTGGGTGGGTGAGTGGCAGCAGAGGGGTGGGGTAGATTTATTTCACAACTAGATGAGATAAAATTTGATTAGATAATTAAAAAAGTGTTTTATTTTTTTTTAATATGGCAAGGTCCTACGTATATTTAGATTGCAGAGAATGAGCCTGCAGAGAATGAAGCTGAAATGAGAAAGACAGAGGCAGAGGAAGAGAATAATTGATGAAACAAGTCCAGAAAAAATGATGCAATCCAGAGTACTCTAGGGAAACCTGTTTCTCAGTAGAATGAGAATTGAGGGAAGAAGATGAAGGGAGAATTTTCTCATTTCATTTTTATACTCTAGTATTTGTCTAAATTTTAAAAATAATGAATATTGGATATGTTTTAATTTTATAATGGAAAAAAATTTAAAAGAGCTCTGTAAAATTAACTTTGGACAAGATACATGGAGAACTTCCCCCGCCCCCACCACACACACAACTGCTCAACTCACATGATCTCCCTCTTCTGCTCTAGCTATATGTAGCCAGTACTTCTATCTCATATATGCCAGTGTAGTGGCTTTGGTGGATAACTGTTAACATCTCAAAGGCAAAAGCTGTGGGACATTTTGTATATTTAATTTAATGAACACATGAGATGTGTGCAATAAACATTAAAAAAAAAACATGGACTGGGGAGTGTGCTGCAGATGATATTAACATAAAAGAAAACTAATTTTGACACATATGGGAACTTAGCATATGAAAAAGGATGCACTTCGAATCAAAGGGGAAAAAGATAGTTAATTCAATAGATAGTGGTGTTGCATTGGCATCTGGAAAAAAGTAAAGTTGGAATTACACCTCACATTTTATACCAAAATAAACTCCTGTATAGAAAAAAAAAATCATAGGATTAAAAAAATATTGGAGTGATAAATGCCTCTATATATGACACAAATGCAGAACCATAAAAAAAATACTGATCAATGTGACTTGAAAAAAAATCTGCCTGTAATGAATATCATGAACAAGTTAAAAAAAAATAAGCTGGAAATATCTGCACATATCAGAGACCAAGGAATATTTTCCTTAATAAAGAACTTTTTACAAATTAGTAAAAAAAGACCAGAAACCCAATATAAAAGTGAGCAAAGGACATGTTATTTCATTAAAAATACCTCTTATACTCAGTCTCACTCCTAATAAAAGAAATGAGATCTCACTTTTAAGTTACAAAACTGGCAAAGATCTACAAGTTTGATAATATTTTCTGTTCATAAGTATGTGGGGAAAGCAGGTACTCTCATGTATTGCTGACAGTTTAAGTTGGTACAACCTTTATGATAAATACTATGCCTTGGTAAAATATACTCCAACCTCATTTCCTATCATTTTTCTCTTGCTCAATCAGCATTAGCCACATTGGCCCCCTCGCTCTCCCTCAAATATGCCAAGCACACTCCTGCTCCAGGGCCTATGCACTTATCTTTCTCCACTACCTCTGAAATGCACATCAATTTTTCCTTACCGCCTTCAGGCCTCTGTTCAAATGTCACTTCTTTAAGAGAGGCCTTTTCTGATAACCCTATCAAAATCAGTGGCTCCCAACCCCTCCATAGTTCTCTTTTTACCCAATTTTTAATTCTAAGCACTCACCATATGACTGTATGCATTTACTGTATGCATTTACATTTGTCTCTCCTCTCCAACCAGACTGTAAACCTTGTACAGGAAAGGACTTTGTTGTATATACTGCTGCTTCCCCAGCAATTACCCTCTAGGCATTATTTATAGGTGTGCAGATGTGCAAAATAGAGAATATACAAGGTTATTTGCTGTGGCATTGTTGTAATAGTGAAAGGGGAAAACAAATTGAGGTCAATTTTTAAGATATATCATCTACATCGATACAAGGGAATACTATGTAGATATGAAAGGATTTTCAATGCTGAAAATTCTTTTGCTACCTTTGGCAAATATACATTTGAGACAAGACTGTCATAAATCTCTGGTGATATCACTGTAAGAATGATCCCTTTAATGGGACCTTTAGTGGTAAAGAGAGTAGGGATAGACAGATAGGAAAAATAACTCTTACAGTTTTATTTAATAAGTATTACTTGCCTTGCAGAAAACATAGGATTTCTACCAATTAAATAATAATCTAATAAGAAGAAAGATATATCAGTACATACATAACCTTGTTCAATAAAGGTCTTCTCTTTGTAGATCCGAACTCATGAATAGGCCTAAACTGGCAGTATCTACTGTTTATTATGGGTAAATTTCCCATTTTACAAACAAATCTGTCACTTAGGGGAAGAAGTTTAGGGGTTTAGAATGTCTTTGGTTTGTATTTCCTGATACCAGAGGGGCAGAATTCCCCAGCTGTCCATCAAATGGTATGCCCTTGCAGCTCTGGGACACTCTGTGGGGGTACTCTTCTATTCCTGAGTTAAATATATATAAAACAGAGTTAAATACATATAAAGACACAAAGCACACAGGATAATCTCCTGGTAACCATATATGGTCTCCAATCTTACCAAACTACAATTTGCTAACTGTTCCTCAATTAAAATGTTCTAATTCCTATCTCTTCACTACCCTTCCTTCTTGCCCCTCCACCCACCCCAGTTTCTCTCATCTGGAATCCTATATAAGCTTCTATCTAAATACAACCATTTGAAGGGCCAGGCAAAATCTCATCTCACCATTAAAGGACAAAGTATGCTCTGATTATTCTATTCTACAGTAATCTAGGCTCTCCTTTCTTTAGCTTTTAGTTAAGCATTTGGCTTTAATCTTTTTTGCTGCCTCATACTGTTAATTAGCTTTCCACGAGTTTTTGACTTATCTGCCAATTAGATTGTAAGCTTCTTAAAGGCAGATTCCTATATTGTTTTTCCTATATTCTTTGTGCACCTACATAGTAGATGCCCTACAAGTCCTAGTTTTGAAAAGTAACACGGTCAATCCAAATATGACCCAACATGTACATTTAGTGTTCTTTACAGATTTTTCTAAACCAATCTATGTTCTCTGTATAAACATGGATTTTCTGTTAGCCCAATAAGTTTTTTGGTTTTGGTATCAGAACTCGTCAGCTGACTCTGTGTCCCAGCCACAGGACTGCAGTTGTTCATCCTGTGGGAACTCAACTTCAATGTCATAAACAAAATTTGGATCATCCTTCTTCTTCTGATTTTTCTCAAAAAGTTCATCCATGATGCTCTTCTTTTTGGCAAGTTCCTTGTCATCTAGTTTGTTCAGGTCTTCCTCAGGATCAATGGTTGTTTCCCGTCGAATTTGTTCCATTGTTTCTGCCAAACTCTGCCCCGACAAATAACCTCGTAAAAAACTGAACAACTTCTCTAGCTGCCTCAGGGACACTTGTTCCAGGTAACTCTTGTGTCGTGGATTATTCTTTAATTGTTCAGCAGCTCTGTTGCAATCTAGGAGGGAAAAACAAAACTATATATCACATACAATGTTACACACCACAATGTTTTGGTGCACCACAAACTACTGAAAGCATTACCTGCGATTATTGCCAAGTAGTTAAATGGCTTTTTTGGAATGAGTTATTCTGGAGAACTATTCCATTATATAAGAGCTTTGAGTGTGGTGGGAGGAGAGCTGTATTTTTGAGTTCCTTAACTTAAAACCATTTTGAGGAGATATTAAATACTTTTAACTGGTGAAAATGTAATATTACAGCTTTAGATATTAGTATTTGTATTAAGAAAATATCAAGACTACAAATAAAAAACATTTGGAGAGAATGAAGGGAATTAATATTATTGAATAATACTATCTCATTTATTTCATTCTGAAAGAGTGAGACTATCAATTTCCTTTTACAGATTAGGAAACTGTGACTCACTGTGAGTAAGTAACTTAGCCAGGGTCACAAATCTACCTTGAACCTAGGTTTGTATAACTCTGAAGGCCATGTCATGCTATTACATAAGACTTAAATAGTTCTTATTTAGTGATTTAGAGAATATTTAAGAAAGGAGGCAAGATAAAACATGAGGTACCTGAAAACTTTGAAAAGTTTCGAACTGGCATGATGCGCTGGCGACTTTTCCCCTTCATTTCATTCTCATAGATTAGGATAATAGCTGGAGGCTGGAACCTAATTCCACATTTCTTGGCAGTACACATCATTTTCACATACACTTCACGGTAAATCAGAGGAAATCTGTACACACGTTATGTGACTAACACATAATGACTTCCTGCAAAAGGGGAGAGGGAATTAAGTGTTGGGATATATCGCACTACTCCCCAGCAGATCTGGCTTTCGTCTATTTCTAGAGATGTATGCTCAGTCTATCAGTTCAATATTTCCAGAGCTCCCTAAAAGTTCAGTTTGGCCCTAGGTTCTCCTTATATTGTTCAATCCCTGATTCATTGAGGGTTGTAGGTTTGTTTACACGAGCCTGGAAATGCAGTTCAGTTTAGATCTCTTAGTATACTGTACTCTAACCAAAGATGAATCTGTTTATAAAAGGTTTATGAACCTGTGAGTCAGCCCAAGAATTGACTTCCAGGATCTTTTTTATTTACCAATTTAACAAGTATGTACAAGCACCCTCTGTGTCAGGGTACTGAGTTTTTCAACTTTAAACATTATGTCCTGAGAGGTTCACCAGACCAGATCGGTTTCCTTTGTGCTTTTCCAGTCATTTTACCCATCAAGTTTTTTGTAATTACTCATTTAATCATTTATATTCTCTTCTATTCTATATGCTCTATGAGAGCAGGGAACATATCTACTGTTTACCACAACATCCTAGTACAATACCTGGAATGTAATAAGTATTCCATACATACTTGTTTAATGCAGTGCATTAGAACACAGCCTTTGTACATTCTCTAAGGTTTTAGAGTCTAGAAGTATGATCAAAAAGGTAGACCAATACAGAATCACCCTCTACCCATCCAAGGCAATAAAGTTTACATGACTTTTAGTTTAACTGGTCTTATGTTTATTTTTTTTTTTCAGTTACAAGAAACACAGCTATTTTGTAGGTTAATTCTTTATATTCTCCCTTCTCTCCCCTGCTCCCAATGCCAAAGTAACTGAATTATAGAGACTGCTTTAGATGTGACTATATATTATTCTCTGGAAGATTTGCAAATATTAAGGAACCTAGAAGTAAAGCAGTATAGGGTAATGATATCTTCATAAATTCAGTTCTGTTAGCAAATCCCTATAGGAACATGTTATGTAATACATGTTCTCTATAGAAAACTGGGAGTGGAGGCGGGACAGGGGTAGGAGGGAACATAAAAGAATCACCCTTGATACCTTTCAGTCTTTTTCCTAGGCATATAGTTTTATTTTTTTTAAACTATAGTTATGTTTTTTATATTATACAGTTTCCTGCCTTTTAAACAACCTATGTGATTTTGTCATAAAATGTTCTTTTAAAATACAAATTTTTATATGACTGCCAAATGTTTGTACTATGGATACACCATATTCTATATTATTCACCCCTTATTGTTGGATGTAAACATTTTTACTCTTAGAAAATTAATTGTTTATAAACAACTGCTTTTTCAAATTTCTGTGTTCTGCCTCTGATCTGATGCAATAATCTGACCCCAGCCCCTTTCTGCTTCTGCTTCTGCCTCTTCGCCACCTTCTTCTTTTAGCAAATACTGGGCTGGATGAAAAAGGTGAAGGGATTAAGAAGTACTAATTGGTTGTTACAAAACAGTCATGGAAATGTAAAGTACAGCATAGGGAATATAACCAATAATATTGTAATAACTATGTATGGTGTTAGCTGGGTACTAGAATTATGGAGGTGATCACTTTGTAAAGTACATAAATGTCTAACCACTATGCTGTATACCTGAAACTAATATAATATTGAATGTCGACTGTAATTGAAAAATTAAAAAAATAAAAAATTAAATTTAGACTTGCAAAACAAAAACAATACAACAAAACAAGACAACAAATACTACTCTCAGTTCGCCTCAATAAAATTTGGTCTATTAGCAAACTTTCTAAAGATCCTACTGATGACAATATAAATTCCACACTCAAGCAAATGGCTGTACTTATGAAGGGTGTGTGCAATTGATACTCAATAATATAGTTGTTTGACAAGATATTTTTATTTTTTAAACTGAACTTTTATTATTACTAATGTTTGTATTCTGTTTAAAGTGTAAAATAATTCTACAAGGCTTATAATAAATTAACTATTGTTCTCTGCCCTCCTCTCTCCATAGGCAACCAGTTTCAATTCTTTCAAGCATTTCTTCTAAAATTTATCTCCATATTTCTTAATAGCAAGCTGCTACTTTCAGTTTTAGTATCTTCTGACATCTTTCTTCTTTGAGACATTTATTCTACAGTCCTTCGTTTTGCTCCAATCTGCAATGGATATTCTCTAGGCCTACTTACAGATTCAATGAGTTGAATCATTAAGACGGACGACACATTTACCCAACTCTTCTTCCTAGACTTTAATATTCTCCATCCCCGCCCCTACCTGCACCCCACCAGGGATCAGTGACTGCCATAATCTAGCCAAGCATCCTCTACAGCACCTAAAAGTTTACGGATTTTGCCAACGGGTAGACGATCATTTCCCTACTCAAGACTTTTTTACCCTTAGCGAAGTAATGAACGTGTATCTTCCCCAGCAGGCCAACGTCTAAAACCTCCATGAGGGGGCTATTTCCACCCAAGTGCAATGCACAGAGCAGCACTTTGAGGCCGGGCGTAGCCTGGAGCTGCAGGAAGAGGCGACCGCCACAGGCTTGCAGACGTGACTGTGGATCAACTCCCCGGCAGGGGTCCCAAATCCACAAATACCTGGAAGTAGAGGTGGAGGCCTGGAGCTGGGCCAGCGGGATCCCAGGTCAGCGAGGGGGTTGAAGGTAGGGCAGGGGGCCCGCGGAGGCGTTCCCACAGCAACAGCCCTGGTGCACTCAGGGCGCTTGCGCCGCTCCTCGCCCCGCCCCTGACCGGGACGGCGTGGGGCGGAGCGACAAGGGGTCCGGGACGGTTCGCTCCCGCGATGTCGGAACTTTAGTGGGCCGGGGCTCGGAGGAGCCGGTGAACTGCGGGGCCGAAAGCGTGCACGCAGCGAGGCTTCCGTCTCGGTCACTAATTCCGTGGCAGCGCGCCCTAGGAACGGCGTGAAGCGTACGCAGGCTCCTCCGACCGCATTTCATCCAAGCGCGTTTCTCTTCGGCGCTCGTTCTCCGGCGTCCTGGCTGCCCGGGCCGTGGCCGTCCGAGTGGTGGCCTGGCTGCTTCTCTGGGAGGCAGCTGGGCTCACCTGCATACCCGTCACGGCCCTCAATGCCAACCCTGCGGACCCCGGTAAAGGGAGGGGCGGGGCTGCGGGAGTGAGGGCGAGGTTTGAGGGATGAGTAGGTGGGAGCCTGGCAGGACTCCAGGGTCCCCTGCCTTGCGCGGTTTGCAAAGGTACTTCATTGTACTCTGTCTCGCGACCCTAGAACTGTGTGAGCAAGAGGAGGTTAAAAACAAAGGACACGCGCGCATACACACACACACACACACTCACACACTCACTCTCTCTCTCTCTCCTTCTCCCTCTCTGTCTCTGTCTCTCTCTGTCTCTTTATCTCTCTTTCTGTCTTTCTCTGTGTCTCCCCCGTCCCCCAACTCCTTACGTTCCCTGCATAGCTCTGGCCGCTCCTGGGTCTCTGCAGAGTGGGGCTTTGTCGTTCTGAGGCGGTACTGGCCACACTACTAAAATGAGAATGAAGCGTCTTGGGATGCAGGACTCTTCTAACCACCGAGGGGCCAACATGGCCTCAATGCCCCATGTGGAGTGAGAATCCCAAACCAGACTCTGGGATGGGGGGAGGGGCGGTGTGGGAAGAGGAGGACTAATTTTTTTCTTACAATTTTGATAATACAGTGGTTTGGTCTGGGGTTTCTTTATGATTCCGGGCTGGACAAGCGGGTCGATTCATTTCTTTGGGTTCTAGTTCTTTTTCTGGAATGCTGTGCTAGGTGCTGTGGATCCAGCTCTGAACTCCACATGGCCCTAACCTTCATGATGCTTTCAGTGTAGTGGGGGAGACAGATTCGTGCAGAGGTAATAGGGTAAACAATAATGTTTGGTAGGGAAAATCAGTATAAACCAGGTGAGTTTCCCCATCTGTAAAATGAGAATATTAGACTAGTATCTGTCAATGCAGTCCGCTTTTGTCTGTTTACATATTAGGTTTCCAAGTTTGTTTGAAGAAATGATGAGGCCAAAAAGAATTTTTTAAAAGCTGGACTTGGTGATCTCTAAAGACTCTCTTCCAGCACTAGCATTTTCTAATTAAAAAGGGGTCAATTCCAGAGCCAGTGCAGGTCACAATAATCAAATAAAGCAGTATTTAAGAGGAAAAGATCTTGAAGGTGAATTCAGATACAACACATTTATTTTGAATGTACTTTTGTACTTTTTTCAAAATCATAAATAGCCTAGTATTTCCTGTACTGTTTATAAATTAGACTTTACCATCACAAGATGAATGTGGTTTGCTGTTCTCTGTATCCCAATAGATTTAAAAAATGTAATAATCTGACATTTTTCTATTTTAATATGTTGATATAACCCTTTGCTCCTCACCCTACCCCACCCCCATTAAAATTAAACATGATGAAGAAACATCTGGATTTGTACAAGAGATACTCTAAGTTTTTTGGGAAAAGATTAGATATGCTTCTCCAAAGCAAATAAAGATTTCTTTAAATAGTTATGAGAGTGGAAATACCTTAGGCTTTAAGTGTCAGGCAAATCTTGCTTCTAATCAGTCAGTTATAAGATCCAGAGCCAGTTAGTAGCTATGTCAGTTTCCTCCTTTGTACAAATGGTAATTTTGCCTGCCTGTTTAAACACATGAAATTAAAACACATGAAAAAGTCCCAAGTAGATCTATCATATAGATAATATTTAATAAATGCAATTTTTTCTTCCTCGTATATTTCATCACGTTATTTTTTTTCTATGCATATTTTCAGAAATACAGCTAATGGATTTAGCAAAAATACAATAGTATATAGTTTGCTGTGTTTGTTTTAATGTTCTTCCTACACACTTTCAGCTTTTGAAAATGAAATAAAGTTATGTAACAAGGTGCCTGGCAGAGTTGATTAGTAACTGAATTTCTAATTTTATGATAACAATACAGAGCAATAATTTTGCTGTTTGAATTCTGTATGAAATCAGAATAGTGAGATTTCTGGTTATTCTAAGTTTTTAAGGAACCCTTTGAACCTTTGAAAAGCCTCCAGGTCTTTTCTTTAAACCCTCCCAACATCTCCACAAGGCATAAATGTACCATCTTCTCAGTTGTATAGGTGTGGATGATAGAATACAGAAGTTGCAACATACACAGTTTCAATGAGCTGGCATTAAAACTGAGATTTCTTGGCTCTTTAGCCATTCTATTTTTTCTTTTTTTCTTTTTTTTAGTGTCCTGGGATCCCTTGAATAAAATAATACTAATAACATTTATATAGAGCACTTATTGTGTGGTAGGCCCTGTTCTAAGTACTTCTATGTATATTAAGTTCTAATGACAACTAGTAGAGAAACTATTTTTATCAGTCACATAGCTAGTAACAGACTGGGATTCTAAATAAGGCAATATAACTTCAATGTTCTTAACCCTTATGCTATACTAGAAGTAGATTTATATGTAGTTCAACTTAAGTTTTCAAAGCTTTTGTTTTATTTTTAGGTTAGCTAGATTTTCCAGGCAAGAAAAGCCTATTTAAACAATTATATGCTAATTATTTAACTATTCTTTCTTTGAGTGCTTATTTTACTTAAAAAAATCTTTTGGTTTTTATAGGAATAAGGGCTACTTGTTCTGAAATTATTTTGAGGCAAGAAGTTTTAAAAGATGGTTTTCACAGGTGAGTTGTCCATTGACATATATCAAAATACTGTTTCATATAACTTAGAGCAAAAAATTAATAATTGGAGAATGCATAAACTGAAATATTTCCTTTCTTCAAGTTATAAATGACAGATTTAGTATATATGGTTACTGTTTGAAAAAAATCATTGAAATAAGTAGAGAAAAGAAAATGTTTATTATTTACCATGCGTGTGTGTATATATATCTAGAAGTTACAAATATAGTATTTCACTTAGCCTTCACAATGGTTGTAAGGCCGATGATACCTCTTGTTTTTTCAGATGAGTGTACTCGGGCTCAGAGAATTTATTTATTTGTTTATTTGTTTATTTATTTATGAATTTATTTTGGTGATATTGGTTAACTTAATCCAATAAATTTCAAGTGTACAATTCAGCAGTAAATCTTATATATTTATATGTTCACTGCCTATAGTTAGATTTCTTTCTGTCACAACATATTCGACCTCTTTTACCCCATCTAGCTCCCCTTACCCACCACCCTCTGGTAACCACTAGTCTGTTGTCCATGTACATGAGTCTCTATTTGTCATGTTTGTTTGTTTTTAGATTTATATCCCACATATAAGTGATATTCTGTAGTTTTCAACATTTTCTGTCTGACTTATTTCGCTTAGCATGATTATCTCAAGACCCATCTATGTTGTTGCAAATGGCAGTATTTCATCTCTTATAGCTGAGTCATATTCCATTGTATTTATGTATCACATCTTATTCAGTCATCTGTTGTAGGACACTTTGGTTGATTCCATATCTTGAAGAATTTAAATTTGGTAGAGGTTAAGGTGGTAGAGCTCTGACTTAAATTTATGACGCTCATAACCCAAAGCCATGTTCTCAAGTACTAAGATATTATACTACCCTAAATTATTATTTCTAATTTACAAAACTTGGTTCCAAATGACCAAGCTGTTTCTAAACAAGAATTATCCTCAAAGATGAATATTTGCCAGTGCTGAAAATATTTAAAACACTGGTAAAAAGTTGTGGAAACTGTTCCATAATGAAACTTCCCAAACTTTAAAGCTTCTCAAGTATTTAATTGGAAATTTTTCTCAGATATATGATTTATAAATTCTGATACATTTATTTGTTTGTTTTTTTTTAAAGTAAATTTATTTTAATTAGTTCCAAGTATACAGTACTTTGGTTAGACATCTATATAGTTCATAAAACAGATCTCCCTGATTGTTCCCTCCCTCCCCTGATCCCCCACCTAGCCAACATAATAATGCTAACTGCATTTTCTGTGCTGTCCCC